>OVAF01003080.1:0-13467 GCA_900406245.1 Odontarrhena argentea
CTGGTCGCGGCATTCCTCGGAGCTGTCCAGGTGAGAGTAGATCAATGCGCTGTTTAAATCGGGGTGATCCGGGAGCAGGGAGCGCCGCAGTCCGGGAACGGTCACTTCAGCTGGTGACATTGCTTCGATCCCGTGCGAGAGGGAGAAGGGAGTCTGGCCGGTAGATCGTCGCGGGGTGGTTCGATAGGACCACAGCACGCCATCGAGCTCGTCAGCCCACCTCCCTTTCTTATCATCCANCTCAGCCCAGCCCACACAAGTCCCATCTATTTATATATTATTGAAGAAAACAAACATGAGTTATAGATGATTGAAAAACCAAAAACTATATTAAAAAATATGATAAAAATTAATTATGTAATGAAAAAGAAAAAAGAAATTAGGAAGAGAGTAAAAGACTGACGAGCACACTTAGACCAGTGATTTGTGCAAAGGAATTAGCAAGAGAGACAGCGGAGAGAGCTAACTCGCCTCCATGTCCGACAATCATAACGGAGATCATCATAAGAGAGTACTGCGACATATTCGTAGCCATTATTGGACCACCTAACCACAACTGCTTCTTTGCTTCCTCCCACATCCATCCTCCACTGTGTCTCTTCCCCGCTGCTTCCACTGGAGAGACGTCTACGATCAGTGGAATTGCCAGAGACTCGTCTCCTTCTCCTCCTCGCTCCATGATTTTTTTGTCTCTTAATTTCTCTCACTCTTCATTGGTTCTTCAGAGCTGTGTGATGACAATATAGAGAGCGTCGGTAAATTTGTACCTACTACGGGGTCAGTTTTTTAAGGCGATAGGACCAAAGTGATAGTGATATGTGAAACGTTTATCATTTTTGAATTATTACTAATTTTGTGGACCCAAAAAAAAAAAAAAAAAACTAATTTTATGGGCCACTTTTTCATAATCTGGATTCTGGATAATGGTTTATAATGCTGAACTAAAAAAAAAAAGAAGGACAAAGGTTTGTAAAACTAGCTTTACGTAAAGGAACCTAATTTTTTTTTGTGAAATCGTTTTATTTTCTTGTAAGACTAGAAGGTTTGAAAACTCTTTTTGTTTCCTCTATCAAAGTAACAAACTTCAACAATGTAATATAACTGTTACCAAATTCAAACTGATGTTAGTATGTATTATATATTTCTCAAATGTTCAATTTATGTACGGTATAAAAAATACATACAACATTATCGATGTGAGAAGAGTACGCAGCAGGAGTAGTTTGATCAAAACGCTTCTTACACATCACAAATATCACAAACAAATGAGAGTATTTCCCAACCAATCACCATATCAACAAACTAATTCTTACACATTTCAAACATCACAAACAAATGAGAGTATTTCACAACAAAGAGGATGAAAATGGACAGTCGGTGATACTCAAAGATTAATCGGTGATCGGAACGTGAAAATCAAACACGGTGATCGGAATTTCAAAATGGAAACTTGGCGAAAATTAATGGAACCTAGGGTTTCGATAGAGAAAAAAACAAAATACCTCAGTGATGGAAGGAAAAGAAATGAGAGTAAATTGGAAATTTGAGATGAAGTGTTAATGTTGAATTGTTGTAAGTGAGGGTTTTGTTGAAAAAAATCTTTCTCTCTTTTTTACGAACTAAGGAAGAAAATTCCTTGATGAGGAAAATGAAGAAAAGAAAAATGAAGAACTCTAATGTTAGAAAGAGGAATGTAGGGGAGGGAGAAGTATGGTTATATGTATAGAAGTCTTTTATTACTATATTCTTTTAATATTTGGAGGTCTTTTATTATTATACTAGTTTAGGACCCGCATTAATATGCGGGTAAATAATTAAAAACACAAAAAATTGAATTGATGTAAATATATTAGATTTCGAAATTAATACTCCGTATAATTTTCGCATGTATAATTGGTTTCTAAATTACAACCCGTGGAAATATTTAAAACTTATATGCATACCAAATCTTAGAAATCATCACATATTAAATAACAAATTATATCATATTTATTAAAATATATTGATGTAAATAAATTAGATTTTGAAATGGACAACGACACATGACATTCATGATTATCTAATATATTTTAAATTACATGTTTTACATGACAATTTTCCTTTTTGCATAAAGATTGGGATTTTTTCATGTTATTTAATAAGATTTTAAATTTTTCTTTAATTTTTTAAAAACTCAAAATAGAAAATTATATTTTAAATGTGGCCTGACCAAAAAAAAAATATATATATATATTTTAAATGTGGCAATCTTCCTTTTTGCATAGATTGAGAATTTTTTCATATTTATCTAATATATTTTAAACTACTTTTTTATGTTAATTTAAAAAAAAACAGAAAATAAAAAATTACAAAACGACATGTGGCATTATCTTGTGAGTTATATACGTTCAGCTTTATTTAATAAGATTCCTTTAATACTTGAAGGCCAATAATTATGGGCTAAATTACTCTTAGATAATTTATATTTCTTAATTAAAGCTAATTTTACAATTTAACCGAAACTCGTGCGGAAATTTCGGTCCGAATTGGTTACTACAATTACTCTATAATTTCAGAATTATTTTTGCAAGATACTATTTTCTTTTTATATGCCTGAGTAATTAAGATATTTCCTTTGCTGCATGTGGCATTTTGGTATCATTAAACCAAAAACATGATAAATTTGAGAATCTCAACACGTTGTATCGAAAACCCGAACAAAAAGTCGCATGACTATCCGAAACATTAATTAATCTTGAAGATATTTAGGCTTTATGATGGGTATGATCGGATAGTTTGAATAATTTTTTTTATTGATTTCTTTGTTTTTAAGATTAACTCACTTAATTTGGATAAAAAATATATTATTTGATTTTTTGTTATTTTTGGTTATTTAGGGTACTTTCGGATAATGTAAAAAAATAAAAAAATAATAATTGAACTAAACCAAATCTCGAAATTTTTTTGGGTTATTTCAGTTCTACTCAAATAGAACCAAATTTAATTACCAATCCGAACTGAATTTGATCAATAGCAATTTGAATTGAAATTCTAAAGTATCTAAGGGCATCTCCAATCATAAAACTCTATTTGGTGTAATTTTAGCACCAAATTTGGTGTTATGGTGTTTTTCATCTCATACCATAACACCAAATATCACTTCAAAACTAATATTTATTATTATTATATTATTAATTCTTCTTTTTAAAAAAACTAAATAGTTTTGGTAAATTAAAATTCTTAAAAACTAAATTACATTGTGCTAAATTTTAATGCTTTTAGTTTAATTCAAATTTTAATTTGTATGTTAAATCTAAATAAATTTTTACTTTTGTTAAATGTTGTTCACTAATTACAACGAAAATTTTGTATTATTGCAATTGAAAGTTATAAAAGTATTTATGATATAATTATGTTTTATTTACAATTTTTAATCAATTAATAAACACAAAAAACCAAAATATATATATTTTAATGTTTGGTGTGATGAATACTATCACACCAAATATGGTGTAACACTATTCACAAAACACCAAATATTTGGTGTTATAGAGTCCCATTGGAGAGGTTTTGCACCAAATTTTAGTGTAATGGAGTCCCATTGGAGATGGCCTAAATAGAATCTTGACCCCTAGTATCGAAAAACTCAAAACCGGAAAAATCTGCACCAAATAGACCTGATATCCCAAAAGCCACCCCTAATAAATCTGTTTACATATTGGTGTTACAGAATTATCAAATATCTACATTAATATGATTTCATTAAATAATAAAACAATGATGATTTATTAATTTTATACCTAAAAGGGTGGTATATTTGAAAAGTGATAGCTTAAAAGTGGTATTTTTGCAAATGCCCCATTTTTCGTAGAATATTTTTTACTAAAAGATATACAACTTCATTAGGAAATTCATTTAAAAAAAAAAAAAAAAGCTAAAAGCATAAAATTTTGAACTTTTTATAGAGTTCAAAGTCTCGTTTTAGGCAATATACCCAATATATATCAGATTGTTACAAAAAAAGAGAGAGGAGAAAACACTATAATATTTTACACAATTCATAAAATCTCATCATATATGGATGCTTCAATTTGAGACCAACACAGTAAGAAATTATTCACATAATTTGTATATATAAAATTTCCAACATCTCTATTTTCTGATTTTATTTTTTGTTACTTGTTTTTGTTGATTTGGGGTTAGATTGGATGGACTCGAGTCTCAAATTATTTTCTTGACAAGATGAATTTCCAATTACTTTCTTGCATTGGAATTTTTTTCTTATAGAGTTTCATACGCTTCATAGACATACCTCAGTTTGGAGTTTTGATAATTTTGTAGTCATCAGCCCAATTTCTAGACATTATTATATTGAGACTCCAACCACAGTCGGACTCAAATTTCACCAAATTCTCTATTTTTACTATGCATTTCTTATTTCCTTATTTTAGTTACTTCCACCACAAAATTAAATATCTTCATATACAGTATAATAGTAGTGAGTCTATTAAAGGGAACTTGGGGAGTAAGATGTGTGTATCTTGAGGACCGTATATGAATGAAGTCCGTGAAACCCGTGAAACTTTAAGAAAAATATTCTAAATCTCGATATATATTTTTAGTATATTTTATTTTTGGGGACAACAATCTTTTTAAGTTGTATATGCCCATTAATGGAGAATGTATAAATAGGCCCCGGCTAATAAATTTTCCAAACCCATGCCTAATAATTTTAATAGCCCAGGTCCATTAAGCACGCTGTCATCAAGCGCTGATAGTTTCACATAATGTAGTAAATGCAAATTTGCAGACATTTGGGGTCGAATAATTCTAAACCCCTAAAGATTTTGGATTTTTATCTCTGAGCACAGAGAAATGCTTCAACCAAATCGTCACTACTCTTATTCCAGAGATGTAGTTTCCTCTTCCTCCTCCTACCTGAGCTCCAGAGCTAGGGTTTTACCCTCTCCTCCTTTCCCACTCTCACTTCCTTGCAACTTCTCCTCTAGGGTTTCTTTTGGGTTTCAACTTCATTGCTCCTCCTCTGTTTCTCCACCACGATGCTCTAAACCTAATTCCACCTCTCGAAAACGCAAATATGGAGGCGTAATCCCTTCGATTCTGCGTTCTCTTGACTCCTCTACTGATATTGAAACAACCCTTTCTTCTCTTTGTCTCAACTTGAGTCCTAAAGAACAAACTGTTCTTCTTAAAGAGCAGACTCGTTGGGACAGAGTTCTTCGCGTGTTTAGATTCTTCCAGTCTCATCAGGGTTATGTTCCCAATGTGATTCATTACAATATTGTGCTTAGAGCATTGGGTAGAGCTGGGAAATGGGATGAGTTAAGGCTTTGTTGGATAGAGATGGCTCATAATGGTGTTCTGCCTACTAATAATACTTATGGTATGCTTGTTGATGTTTATGGTAAAGCTGGTCTTGTAAAGGAAGCTCTTTTATGGATTAAACATATGGGACAGAGAATGCATTTCCCTGATGAAGTCACTATGGCTACTGTTGTTAGAGTTTTCAAGAACTCGGGTGAGTTTGATCGTGCTGATAGGTTCTTTAAAGGTTGGTGTGCTGGTCGAGTTAATCTTGATGATCTCGATTTGGATTCGATGGATGATTCTCCCAGGAACGGCTCGGTTTCATCTCCTGTGAACTTGAAACAGTTCTTGTCTATGGAGCTTTTTAAGGCCGGTGCAAGGAGCCCTGTTGAGAAAAGCTTGCATTTTACATCAGAGGCTTCTCCTCGAAAGCCGAGGTTAACTTCTACTTTCAACACTCTGATTGATTTGTATGGAAAGGCAGGTCGCTTAAGCGATGCAGCCAATCTCTTCTCTGAGATGTTGAAATCTGGAGTACCTATAGATACTGTCACATTTAATACGATGATACATACTTGTGGAACTCATGGGCGTTTGTCAGAGGCCGAATCTTTGTTGAAAAAGATGGAAGAGAAAGGGATAAACCCTGATACTAAGACATATAACATCCTTCTGTCTCTTCATGCCAATGCTGGGGACATTGAAGCAGCTCTTAAATACTATAAAAAAATTAGGAAAGTGGGACTTTTCCCAGATACTGTAACTCATCGAGCTGTTCTTCATATCTTATGCCAGCGGAAAATGATTGGGGAAGTTGAAGCCGTGATTGAGGAGATGGACAGAAATAATATTCGGATTGATGAACATTCTGTTCCTGTTATTATGCAGATGTATGTTAATGAAGACCTTATCGCACAGGCCAAAGCTCTGTTTGAGAGATTTCAGTTGGATTGTGTGCTTTCATCAACCACACTTGCAGCGGTAATTGATGTCTATGCTGAAAAGGGGTTGTGGGTTGAAGCGGAGGCTGTGTTCTATGGGAAGAGAAACATGACAGGCCAGAGGAATGATGTTCTGGAGTACAATGTCATGATCAAAGCTTATGGCATGGCCAAACTTCATGAGAAAGCACTTTCTCTCTTCAAAGCGATGAAGAACCAGGGGACTTGGCCCGATGAGTGTACTTACAATTCCCTTGTTCAGATGCTTGCCGGGGTTGACTTAGTGGACGAAGCCCAGAGGATCCTGGCCGAAATGATGGATTCTGACTGTAAACCAGGATGCAAGACCTATGCTGCTTTGATCGCTAGCTTTGTGCGGCTTGGCCTATTGTCTGATGCAGTCGACTTGTATGAGGCGATGAAAAAAACAGGAGTGAAACCAAACGAAGTTGTTTATGGTTCCTTGATTAATGGATTTGCCGAGAGTGGCAGGGTCGAAGAAGCGATACAGTACTTTCGAATGATGGAAGAACACGGTGTTCAGTCCAATCATATCATTCTGACTTCTCTTATCAAGGCTTATAGCAAAGTAGGGTGTCTTGAAGAAGCTAGGAGAGTTTATGACAAAATGAAGGATTCAGAAGGTGGCCCAGATGTTGCTGCATCAAACAGCATGCTAAGTCTCTGTGCAGAACTCGGCATGGTTTCTGAAGCTGAAGCCATTTTTAATGATCTAAGAGAAAAAGGCACATGTGATGTTATTACCTTTGCAACAATGATGTACTTGTACAAGGGCATGGGTATGCTCGACGAGGCCATTGAAGTGGCTGAAGAGATGAGAGAGTCTGGTCTACTAAATGACTGCACTTCATTCAACCAGGTTATGGCTTGCTATGCTGCTGATGGGCAGTTACGTGAATGCTGTGAACTGTTTCATGAGATGTTAGTTGAAAGGAAGCTCTTGCTCGATTGGGGAACATTTAAAACGCTCTTCACTCTGTTGAAGAAAGGTGGGGTGCCAAGTGATGCCGTGGAGCAGCTACAAACTGCATACAACGAAGCTAAACCGCTGGCAACATCAGCAATCACTGCAACTCTGTTCTCAGCCATGGGTTTATATGCGTATGCATTGGATTCGTGCTTAGATATAACAAGAGATGAAATCCCCAGCGAGCATTTTGCTTACAATGCAGTGATATACACTTATAGTGCATGTGGAGACATTGACATGGCACTAAAAACATATATGAGAATGCAGGAGAAGGGGTTAGAACCAGATATTGTCACGCAGGCCTATCTTGTTGGGGTATATGGGAAAGCTGGAATGGTGGAGGGTGTGAAGAGGGTACATAGTCGGCTTACGTTTGGGGAGCTTAAACCAAACCAGTCATTGTTTAAAGCAGTGAGGGATGCTTATGTGAGTGCAAACAGACAGGACTTGGCAAATGTGGTAAAGAAAGAGATGAGCATTGCCTTTGAAGATGAAAATGAAGATAAAGAGGAGCATAGTTCGAGATCTGGAGAAGAAGAGGAGTATAGTTGGAGATCTGGAGAAGAAGAGGAATCAGAAGAAGATGAGGCATTTTGAAGTGTAGCCACAGTTGTGTGTAGGAGAGATTGTAGATGATATAGGATGTTCTGTACAGTTTCACAGAAGCCAAAGGAAATATGCGTACTTTCTGTCTCTGGTAAATCATTATGTGAATCTCAAACTGTTATAGAAAGAAAGAAAAGTTACAAAAGGTGTAATCTATATCAGTGGTTGAGCTCAAGGCATCATGGGTAATCAAATTGAAAATAAAGATGACTATGGAGAGACCATAAAGTTGGAAGATTCAGGGCTCTGCCTTATTATGATGATACATGGTAATCAAATCTGTTTCTACAAAGACCCTTCTCTCTGAAACAACAGAAACAGTGGAGCAAACCATTGGTTTAACTTAAACCGTTTAAGCAAACAAGCATGTAAAAAGGGTGTGATGTGAAGCTAAGTGTTTCTGTGTGTGTAAGCAATATTTTTTCATTTTTAAAAAATTCTCAAAGTAGCACTCAGAGTTTCTGAAAAATTTAATTTTCACCCCAAACTTATTTTTAATCTTTTTATATTTGCGGGATTTCCCTGGAATTAAAACCTCAATTAAATCTTCTTCGCGTGTCTTCTCCACTCTTCACCTCCTGCTACTCCGGCGAAAACTCACTACGACTGACTATGGCGCTCGAAATCGAAGCTCGAGAGTAAGCTTTCGCTACATTCATTACCCTAATTTTCTCTTAAGTTGCACTAATCGTTCTTCAAGAACACCATCGTTTACGAATTCTCAGACAGATCTTAGGTTAAATATTACGAATTCTTCAATTTTAGTCATTAAGATTATGATACTATATGTTAAACTCAGCTCTGTGTTGTGTATTTATCTCTCAGTGTAATAAAGATTGTGCTTCAGTTTTGCAAAGAGAACTCCTTGAACCAGACGTTCCAGACATTACAAAGCGAGTGTCAGGTTTCGCTAAATACAGTAGACAGCGTCGAGACGTTTATTTCCGATATTAATAGCGGAAGATGGGACTCGGTATTGCCTCAAGTATCTCAACTTAAGCTTCCCCGGGATAAACTTGAAGACCTCTATGAACAGGTTTTTTCTCTTTTCTTTTGGAGTGCATATAAGCTTGTGATTGTCATTGTAAGTTTTATTGAAGTTGGGGGATCATTTATTCAGATAGTCTTGGAGATGATAGAACTTCGAGAGTTGGACACTGCCCGAGCTATTTTGAGGCAGACTCAAGTGATGGGTGTTATGAAGCAGGAGCAACCTGAAAGATATTTGCGGATGGAGCATCTGCTAGTCAGAAGCTATTTTGATCCACATGAGGTATGTAAGCTATTTTATGCTCGAATTTTCAGTATCATGTTGAGTGTTTCTTATGTGGTTGCTATGTAAGCTAAGCATGGTTGTCCGCAGCTGCTCAGCACTTTAAGCCGTGTTGTTATATCTACTTGAAATTGTTTATAGCTTACTGTTCTATACACTGACGTGTTAAGTATTTGCTACTGTTGATATGTTTCACAGTCTTAAGTAGAACCAATGAGCTAGCTAAGGCTCTTAATTAAATATTTCTGTGTTTAAATGTACAAAAAGTATCTTTACATTTTACGACATCATTTACTTGTCTCTGTATTTGACTTTTTCATCTTATTAGTCTTTTAAGATCTCCTAGTCATTGATCTTTTTATGCATAGAAAGCAGTTTCTTTCGTGTAATCATTTGCTTGTGTGTTTCAAAACCATGTTTTCCTGATATTGCAATTGTTTCTAAGGTCTATGGAGACTCAACTAAAGAAAGAAAACGCGCACAGATTGCTCAAGGTTGGTCATTTCTTCTTTGTTCTTTACTAGAACTTTCTAACTTCACTTACTATCTTATTAGTTTAGTTTCGAGGGATTAAATTACCCGAAGGAAGATGTTCTGGAAGTTTCTCTCTATCGCAGACTAAGAGTATCTTATGATCTGAAAATATTTACAATGAGAGCTTATGTCCTGTTTAATGGTTATGAAGGTTTTTTTTTTCGTACTTAGTGTGTAATTAAGGTTTACCAATTTTTTTTTTCTCCTATTCTATCAGCTGTGGCTGCCGAGGTTACTGTAGTACCACCTTCACGGTTAATGGCTCTGATAGGCCAGGCTCTAAAGTGGCAACAACATCAAGGTGATCATCTAAGGATCTGTGCATGCTATCAAACAGTTCTGTAGAGTTTTATGTCAAATTTTATCTCCTGTTCCTTTATTTTTTATCAACGATTTACTACATCAATAAAATCGACATATGTGCCCCCTCACTCATCTCTTATGAATCTACCTTCATGTGTGTTTGTGTCAGGCCTGCTCCCTCCAGGAACTCAGTTTGACCTCTTTCGTGGGACGGCAGCTATGAAACAAGATGTAGAAGACACATATCCTACTACACTTAATCATACAATAAAGGTTCATATTCATCACAATAACTTTAATAGTTGGTTAAGCTTAGTCCCAAATTATCTATCAATCAAAATTATTTTGGTTTCCCATCAGTTGAGTCCTCTTCTAATTTTCATATTTCTTTCATTGTGCTGGTGCAGTTTGGTACAAAGAGTCATGCCGAATGCGCTAGATTTTCACCAGATGGACAGTTTCTTGTATCTTGTTCTGTTGATGGTTTTATCGAGGTGTGTTAATGCAAAATCTGTGTACTGTGTGTATCATAATTTAAGTTAATTTCTTTAAATAATATGGTGACCAAGCTAACAAAACATTACAGGTATGGGATTACATTAGTGGGAAGCTGAAGAAGGATTTGCAATATCAAGCTGATGTAAGTTCTTGTGTATACTTTTCATTTTTTTGAAACAAATGACCTGTTAGTACATTTGAAAATGAAAAAGAAATCGTTACTGTATGAAATTCCTGAAGCACCAAGTGTATGGTGGAATACTTTTACCTTTTAGTTCCTAGAATATTTGCCCATGAAACTTGAAAACACCAAGTATCTAGTCTGAAACTTCCTCTTACCAAAAATATCTAGCTGTGGATTGAGAGTACACATTCCATTCTCTTTACTTATACTGATTTAACTCTGACAGGAAACTTTCATGATGCATGATGATCCTGTCCTTTGTATAGACTTTAGCAGAGACTCAGAGATGATTGCATCTGGATCACAAGATGGCAAGATTAAAGTAAGTTTTAGTCGAAATTTTAATTGAATTTTCAAGCCAGGAATGATTCCTGTTCACATTATATTGTTTTCTGTCTAAAGATGGACTAGTGCTGTCGCTTGTTAGATGTTTCTTCTTTCATTCTTTGGTCCCAAATAAATTGTGATCGTATCCGGAAGAAGAAACTAGACTTAAATGTATCACTTTTCGCAGGTCTTGCGTCGTCTAGAGCGTGCACATTCGCAAGGAGTTACGAGTCTTTCCTTCTCTCGGGATGGAACCCAATTACTGAGCACATCCTTTGACAGCACTGCAAGGTTTTATTACTTAAATCTTCTTCTCTGTGTTTGTGACATGAATCTTGTCCAGTCAAAAGCTTAAGGCTCTATTTCTGGTGTCAAATTTCCTTTTCCACTTTCTGTTGCTTCATTTTTCTTCTTGTTTCTGTTTTTTTTTTTTTTCTTCTTTCATCTGCTAATTATGTCAGTGCTGGTGTGTAGAGCATCTGGTCAAGTGTAATATCAAAATCACATTATATTTTTGCTTTTATGCAGAATTCATGGGCTGAAATCTGGAAAATTGTTGAAAGAATTTCGCGGTCATACATCTTATGTAAATAATGCTATCTTTACAAGTGATGGAAGCCGTGTAATCACTGCCTCCAGTGATTACACAGTGAAGGTATGTTTTATTAGTTTATTCTTTGGCGTTGGCTGTGTACTGGCTTCAGTACCAGTGTTTTTCATTGTTTTCTCCCCGTGTAATAGCAGTTTTGTCTCCTTGCACAGGTCTGGGATTCAAAGACGACAGATTGTCTACAAACATTTAAGCCACCTCCTCCATTAAGGGTATCATTTCTCTTACAGATTCATATATATCTTGTTATGCTCTTTCTGATCTTTGGTGGCTAAGTCAAATCTATTGTTTCCAAATCTGTCTCGAAATTTAGGGAGGTGATGCATCAGTCAATTCTGTTCATCTGTTCCCCAAAAACCCAGAACACATTGTTGTTTGCAACAAGACATCATCTGTATACATTATGACACTCCAAGGACAGGTGAAATTCCAGCAACGGTCGCATGCAAATTAGTGTTGTTTCGAATGGCAAAACTTAGTTCATTCACATGGTGCTACTATGAAATCCTATTGCAGGTTGTGAAGAGTTTCTCATCGGGTAAGAGGGAAGGAGGAGATTTTGTAGCAGCATGGGTGTCTACAAAAGGTGATTGGATATATTGCATTGGTGAAGACAGGTAACACTCTAACCCTCTGATGATGGATAAAGTCCAGTAGTTTGTTATAACAGGATAGTCTTACCAGTTTCTTTTCTCTTTTTTTGGTTTCATCCGCTAATTTTGATGCTCGTAACACTGGTCTGCTCTTACTTCCAGGACATTGTACTGCTTCAGCTATCAAACTGGTGGACTTGAGCATTTCATGACGGTAAGTTTATATCCATAATAGACTTGTAGGGGAGTACTCCAGAACATTGTGGTGTCAAAGGTTTAAAGTTGCAGATGACATAAAACCCTAACAAAAACATCCTAGAAGAATTAAGACCTTGTGTTTTACATATAAGATACAATCTATTCTGCATTTAGAGCTCAGATTATCATCCTCTCTCCTCTTACGCATTACTTAGTTGTGGAGTCTTTTACTAGACTTGGTTTACAATATGTTTATGCTGATGTGCAGGTGCATGAGAAAGATGTGATCGGTTTAACACATCACCCACATAGAAACCTCATCGCTACTTATAGTGAAGATTGCACCATGAAGTTATGGAAGCCCTGAGTCATACCTCATCACCAAGCCTTACTACTTATATGTATGATTAGTTTGACTTCGTTTGATTTGATTTGCAACTGAATATGCATCAGGGCACTTCCCTTGGGTTAGAAGTTAGAACTAGTGTAAGTTATGCGAAACAATCTTTTGCTTTTTGGAAACACTACCCTCATATTCTGAGCCAATATTTCAGATTCCTTCCTCTTTGAACTCTCTCGTTTATTGGACTGTGGACAAACCCAACCAAAAAAAAGAAAATCACATGGCTTTCTTTTAGGCCAACCATTGCTCCTATAATTGAAGACATCCTCCATTTGCTCTCTCTTTTTAATGACATACAAGTGGTTATCAACTCTAGGGAAGTAAACAAGAAGGCATATAGAATAGCAAGGGAGTCTATTTCATTTGAAAATTATGTATTTGGACTTTATTCTATTGTGCCAATTTGGACGAAAACTTATGTGGATTTAGAAAAGAATTTGTAAACTTTGTTGGGATAAATAATATTGTGGTTGAGCCAAAAAAAAAAAAAAATCTAACGCAACCGCTGATAGACTTGCCAAACAATAAGCTCTGAGCAAATCTAACGCAACCGATGATTGTCTTGCCTAAAAAAATCTAAAGCAACCGGAGATTGTGGTTGAGGTAAGATCAAAATCGTTTTTATCGTCGTATGATAGTACTACGACTTTTTTAAAAGTGGAAAGCTAAGAATCTTAAAACAAATAACATGTTTATGGA
>OVAF01003081.1:280-13466 GCA_900406245.1 Odontarrhena argentea
ATTGTTCTTTCTTTTTATTTTATTTTTGCTTTTGTTTAGCAAATCATGTATTTACATTTACATATTAAATGAAAAGCACATGAAGTGGTAAAATTCTTATGTATCAGTCAAAGAGAAATTTCAACGGATACATCAATTAAATAGAATAATCAAAACATTCAAATTATACTATGTACATAAAATGATGATTTTTTTTTCTTTTTTTAAGGAATGATGAAAATCTTTGCAGATACTATTAACTTGTAATATAAATCCAATATGAAACCCAATTAAAATGTAGCAATTTAAATTATAGGATATATTTATTTTTAGTTACCATATAAATAAAATATATATATTCCTCATTGTTTTGTGATTAATCCTAAAATTATTTTCATTAAAACCACTAAATAGTTCATCATTACTTTAATTATTGTTGAGCTTTTGTAACAACAATACCATTTTGAAAATATTGCATCTTGAATTTTGGCAGGAGATTACAATTAATTTATCAAAAAATAATAATGTTAATAAATTTTTATTATTTTATATTCTAATTTTGCGCTTGGCGCATGTGAAAACCCAATTACAAATTGAAGGACAAATACAACTGAACAAAAATATGTTGGATACTGATTTATGATTTGATGTAGTTTATGCAATCGTTTATCCACAAAACTATAGAAAAAATATTTTCAAATAACTCATACGTACACAAGGCGCATGTATATCATATAATGATCATTTAATACGCAACAATTACATTATATTACTTCTAATCCTTTTGCATGTTCATTATAAGTTTATAACCAGAATACAAGTAAAAAAAAAAAAATGTAAGTACCAGATGTTTATCCCTTAAAATGTAGTAAATTAAATCTGAGAAAAAGCAAGTAAAAGTACTAATTGTATTTAATTGATAATTCAATGGTAGTGATAGTTCAACACACACAATTGACTTTTCATGTCACTGCTAATTCAACTTTTTTCTTTATCAACGCACTGCTAATTCAACTACATAATCTTTTTAAACTCACATACTTAAGATATAGAATTTCTGACGTCTGATTGATTATAAAACAGAACGTAATGATTGTTGTAGGATTAGTCTAAATCATATCTCATCTCTATTGCTGTTACAAGAGATGAGTTGAAAAACATCATGGTATAGGTAATAAAAAGACCTTGATTGATACGACACCGTTTTGGACCCACTTGTTAATTCATTACGTCTAAAACTCTTATACACGGTATTTATAGAAGAAGAAAAATAAAACGAAGATCGTTTAAATTGAGATACAGGCAAAGTGAGTTCCATTAGAAAACTTGTTGGTCTCTTACAAATTTGATGGACAAGATTGGTAACTAACAAAGTTTAGAAGGTTGCATTTGTGTTTGGACGATAACACTCATCTCTTACATCTCTTCAGTCACATGTCAACATAAAGTGATCAAGATTCATGAACCAGAGTTCGNAGACAAGATTGGTAACTAACAAAGTTTAGAAGGTTGCATTTGTGTTTGGACGATAACACTCATCTCTTATACATCTCTTCAGTCACATGTCAACATAAAGTGATCAAGATTCATGAACCAGAGTTCGACGTGAATGAGATGATAAGTATTTTAACGATAAACCGGTTGGAGGAATCCCCTTCACACAACCATTGAAAAAAATATCATTTGAAAATCTCTTCCATTGTTGACCCTAACTACAAAATAAATCGGTTAATTTTTTTTTTTTTTTTTTGGTTGGCTCGGAATCAAAAATCGGTTAATTTATAAATTATGTTATAAGATAAATATATTNATATCATTTGAAAATCTCTTCCATTGTTGACCCTAACTACAAAATAAATCGGTTAATTTTTTTATTTTTTTTTGTTGGCTCGGAATCAAAAATCGGTTAATTTATAAATTATGTTATAAGATAAATATATTTTTTTCTTTGATAAATTTTAAATTCAATATTAAATTATAATTTTTGTGAATTTAAAGTCAGTTTTTAATCTATTTCTTTGTAAATATATCTCCTCTTAGATGAATTCGAATTAAGGACTTCTTATTTAGAGATGCAAGACGAATATAACAACTTTGTTAAAAGATTTATATTAGATGCTAACTCGTTCGCTATGGTAAAATAAATCTCGGCATTTATTTGAACTTAGCCAAATTAGTCTCAATCTTATCGATGAAAGTTAAAAAAAAAAAAAAAAAATTCATCCAAACACATGTTTTTCTTGAAAATCAAATCTCCATTGACATTTTCCCCACAAGTTAAGTTGACATCATACTAATTCTACTCATGTTAACTTACTTATAAACACCTTGTAATTAATGTAAAATAATTAATCAATATACATAATTTGAAATTAGCTTTTTCATTCTCTTTGTGAAACTAATTATTTTGCTCAAATTAATGTTACTTTTAAGGTCATGAAGAAGGGAAACATTATCTTGAGGAAATGATCATCGTGACTTGCTCGATTCAGACATTGAATTATTGAGAGTTTAAACGTCTTAATTTTAATTTTGTGCATTCTCTCATCTCATACACGCCACTAGATATACCTTCACTCGGGTTTATTTTATTTTCTTTAATTAATTTTACTACTCACAAGATATCCATATATAAATATATATATATATATGTACAATTACCAACTTTCACGTTATATATGTCCGTTTTGAAGTGTTTTATTTATAAATAAAGATATGGCACTGTAAACAAAGGTGTTGCTGGGCTGTCATATGCTTAAAACTGAGAAGCAAATGCATGATGAATAATAAAGTACCAAGTACAAGTAATAACTTTACAAAACTAGATTTCCTCATTAGGAGGCTGAAAACTTTTACAATTCAACAATTAACGATACGTCAACAACCCATTCTCGTGATAAGTCCTATCCTAATTAATCTACTTTTTAGAACCGCACAATTATGGTGAGATGTACAAAACTGATCCCAACAAAATTAGTGAAAATGGTTAAGTTATGAGTTTGATAATTCAACGGATTTAACAAGCAATACATATTACTACTTTCATTTCTATAATGATGGGTTTTCTAAAGTTTTTGCACAATATAACAAAGAGAAGTTAGTGCTTCATCAAGATACATAACTTTGGTCTCTCTAATTTTTTTTCCTTTTTCTTTTTCCTTTCTCTAAAAGGTCTCTCTACTTTGGACTGTTTTTTATGTGCACTCAACGAAGCCTTTTGTTGATGATTAATGAGAGCCAAGAGGAAGTATATTTGTATGTAGTTAAAAAAAAAAAAAAAGATAAAAATAAATATAAATCAATAAAAAATTATATTTTATTTAGTGCTTAGAAGTAGTTAAAATTTTAACTTTTTTTTTTTTAACTATCTGAGAATTTGATCGGTTGTACATATAAAAACAGTTACAAGAATAACTTTACAACAGACAATTCTACATGTCTACAAGAATCATGACATACAACTTTAACTACACTACTCTTATGTTGACCCACGATAAAGGGTTTTATTCATCACGTTGGAAATCTCTTGTAATATTATCTCCCTTGTTATGTATTATCTCCTTGAGAATCAATTATAATGTAGAAGCATTGGTTAATCAATGTTAACCAAAAGGCCTAAAGGACTTCCAGCAGTTAAAAATTATTACTCTAAATGGTCATATATTTTATTTTATAATTTAAGTTTTAGAGTTCTTTTAATTTCCTTATTACAAGTTCCTTTCAGAATATATAATTAACCTTAATTATATGATTCATTATTATTGAAATATTATGAAACTTGGTATAAAGTCCGAACATTGGTGGTGAAAATATTCATTAGTACATGAAAACCTCGGATATTCATTAAAAATACTAGTACTGAGTTCAAGAGTAATAAAGATTCTTAATGAATATGCAGGATACATACGTATAGGTGTGTATTTATTGATGTAATATGTGGATAAAAGTTAGATATCTTTTAACTAATATAAGCATAGTTTCACAGCACATGTCTCCTTGTCGGGGCACATTGATAAATTGATCAATAATGTAATATATACAAGCGACATTCATCAACCATCTAGTGCTTATAATGCAACATTATATATATGTGCTTATAATTAAATCAACCATCTAGATAATACACATCCTTCATTGTTTTTCATTTTTCATTTAATTAATTTAGATGAATATTCTCGTAAAATATATAGGAAAAGTAAAGAGAAAAAAAAACACAAACACCATACAGGTACCATCTTCCAAAACCAAATTATGATTTGAATATATAGGACTATAGGTACACCGTGAACTTGATTTAGCATATAAGAGATCATGCATGACTAATAAGCAATAAAATTATCGAAAAACAATTGATTTAAGATTAACAATTGATATGATAATATGACTAAGAAAAGATAAGATAATTTTAGAGCCTTAACGATAAGTCAAGGTGACTCATCTCCTGGTCCTGATCAAGACTATTCTCCGGGACACGGCGGCCTGAAAAGTCTCTTGAGCCGCCTCCGCTTTCAACAAACCCTTCATAGCCACGGCCATAAAGCTCAAACCGGCCAGAGAAGGGATAAGACTGATCGGAATCAACATTGGCTGAGGATCTAAAGAGTTCTCGGCTCTTCTTAGCTAAGGTTCTTTCAAGCTTATGAGCGTTTTGATGACCACCAAGAGCTTGAGAACTATAAAACTTTCTTTGACAGTAGTTACAAGAGAAGACCCTAGGCTGCTCCATACATGATGATGAGTTTGTGGAAGAAGAAGAAGATGAAGACATAGAAGAAGGCTCAAGAACAAGTTCTAGGTTTAGTTGGTGGTTCTTGTAACTTGGTAGGCTTAGACGTAGAGATGTGTTTGGCTGAAAGTCCATACCTAGAAAAATGTTTCAGCGAGAGAGAGAGAAAAATTATAGAAAGTGAGAGATGAGAAAAAAAAAAAAGAGAAGTGTGTTTGAAGATTTTGGACTTGAGAGGGGGTTATATTTAAGGTGTAAAGGTGCGTATAGGTTAACTCAAAAACTCATGTTGGGTGCAACTTCGACTGTAAAGTATGGAGAGAGATGAGACATGGAAGCTGATAGAATCAGTGGGGATCCGAGTGTTGTCGCCTCCATTAATGGCACTCGTTGAACCCTTTGTCGGTCCATCTAATATTTTTTTTTTTGTGCCTCCAAGTTATATATATAATTTTCTCAATTGCAGTAAAATATTGTTCTAGAGTGTTGAACACCTTAAAAATGATGTCCCATGTGGTAGTTGTTAAGACCGGACACATAAGATATCATTAGTTTTGATTTGAGAATTATAATTAAATTATACTTTTGTTCCTAATCAATGGGAATTAATTTATGCCATATGATTTGCTTACATTACTTAGATTGTATATTGTAATTTTATTAATGTGCTATTTCTTCTGAATTTTCTATTCATAACAAAGTTTTCTAAGCATAACCAAGAAATCTATTTGTGTTCAGATTTAAATTCATACCAAAAATACAATAAGATAAAGACGACCTTATAAATAGAAAACTCGATTTATATGGCTTTCCTAGAAAATGTTTAGCATTATGTCATGCTCAAAATGAACAATCCATAATCTATGTGGTTTAAAAAAAAATAGTCCTATCTGTGACCAAAAAAAAAAAAATAGTCCTATCTAATTAANTAAGAAAATGTTTAGCATTATGTCATGCTCAAAATGAACAATCCATAATATATGTGGTTTAAAAAAAAATAGTCCTATCTGTGACCAAAAAAAAAAAAATAGTCCTATCTAATTAAAACCATTTGATTATGTAATAGTCCCCATGTTCTTTAATCACATTCTTCACAAATATTCTTATTCATGATATTCATAAATTTGACATTCAATTACCCCGAAATTCATTCTAGGTAATTCTATTGTACTTTGTAAATTTGTAATAAATGAATCAAGTAACACAATTTTATATCTATGACAACATTAACCTCATGATTCGCAGTTGAAAAAAAAAAAATCCTTCTAAATGTTAGTATAAAGTACATAATGTAGTTCAGAGGTAAGCTTTTTTCTAATCTCCGACTAACTAATACGTATGATAATCGGTAAACATAATCACAAAATATAGGGGTGGGCGTTTCGATTTTCGGTTCGGTTACGGTTCGGTTACAATTCGGTTTTTTTGGTTTTTCGGGTTTTCGGTTTTATAAAATCTCAAACCATATGTAAACCGTTTATATTTCGGTTAGGTTACGGTTCGGGTTCTTCGGTTTTTCTGTTTTTCGGTTTTATAAAATTTCAAACCATATCGCAACCGTTTGCATTTCGGTTCGGTTCGGTTACGGGTTTTTTCGGTTTATATTTGATAATATCAAAAGAAAAAAAAGTTATTGATAAAATTTCGTTGATTAAATAGAGTTATCAAAAGTTCAAAGTAAAGATAATTAAAGCAACATAAAAAAAAAACTAGACCAGATAAAAAAAAAAAATTTCAAGAAAAAAATATGATAAATTGTAAACGAAAACACGAAAAATATAAACAGTATAATCACACTTACGTATATTAATAATAATAATATTATAATATTTTTTCCTAAAATCCAAAAACCCGAACGTTTTCCCGTTTTAAACCGAACCGAAACCGAAAGAATTTTAAAATGGTAACCAAACGGTTCGGTTCGGTTTTATTCGGTTCGGTTTTTATGCCCACCCGTAAAAATATACTACATGATTTAGTTAAGAGAAACAAATATGATGAACACTAAAAGGGGCATAAATGTCTAAACAAAAAAAGGAATAGGGTTTCAATCAAAACAGCTGTTAGGTTCAATGAATAAATTATGAAAAAAAATGAAAGAGTTAATTAAGATCAAAGCTCTGCTATCAAATTTCCAGTAATGGCAATGAACACTAAGCGTGATAAAGCTTGTTGACTCGGCTTAAACATGTAAGATGATGTTAACGTCCAATTAATTGAAACCATCGCCCACCGTACGATCGATCTCTCCATCCAGCGGTTCACGAGAGGTTCGTACCAGATAAGATGTGGACTGCACCACAGTGAACCCACTTTAGATATGTCACGTTTTGCCTTTAGTGAGTTTATCATCGTAGAAGTCATTTCAGTTTGAAAATAAAATTCAATTAAAAAACTTTAATTACTTTCGATCAATGAAGACACATCGATGTCATGTGTACATATGTTTCATTAAGACTTTTGTCGTTTAAAGATTGAAAGATTGAGAAAGAGATTACGTTTTTGTACTAATCTCTCATGCTAGCTTGTTTCGCTTTCTTTGATTTCTTTCTTTTGTGTCCAAACGATTTTCAAAGTTATGGTACTTTGCTAACCAGCCAAGTGAAATTGATTGATCAATATAATTATTTATCTCTAAACAGTTTATAACCATAAAATAAAAACTTTATCGACTAAAACTTGTAATCTACTGGTTTGTGCTAGTGTACTCAATATATATTGCATATTTATTGATTAAAAAAAAAAAAAAAAACGTCTTATCAAAAACAACCATAAAATTTGGTTAAAAAAAGTAACAACCATAAAATAAAAACTTACATTGGAATGACATATAATTCAATCATATATATATACAAAATAGTTTTTTTGGAAAAATAGATTATCTTTCTCGTATTAGAGTGAATATCTAAAATACAACTCTATAAATTGAACTGAAACTTATTTTTTCTTATAAATCAGAGGGTGAACCGGACTTCAAAATCCGGCTAACCTTTTAGAGTGAATGTGGCTGTCGAATAATTTCGACAACGAAATATTTAATGGGCTTAAAACGTGTTGCCATTTCCAATCGTCAAAATTGGAGAACCTAGATATTTCTGCACTTAAGTTTGCAGATTAGTGATATCTATTGTTTGTACCACTCAACTAATGACAATTCATTGTTTCTAAACCAAACTTGAAACATACGTAACACAACAATAAACTTTACTAAAACTTATTTTCAGTACTAACATGTATTAATGTGGAGTATTATGTAGGTTAAAACTCTAATGATGACACGTAGATTCCTAGTCAAAATTTTCACGGTTATGAACATGAACGCAATTATGTGATTTGATTATGAGGAGACGTGGAAGATGAAGAGACCAAAAATAAAATTAAAAAGAAGGTCGGACTAAATATATGTTGATTGTTGCTGTCCACCTAAAATCTATTTGTCATACGATGGGACGACATTTATACTTCATGTGACAATTAGACTACAATATACATGATAATAGTATATATCTTTATAGTTGTTACTATAATGCTATGTAGTTATAAAGAAGTACTCGTAATTGGACAAAAGCAGATGCATAAATTATACGATAGAGAATGTCCATACAGTACTAGTACATTTATACTATGTCACGGACCCGTCACATTTTCTTTTTATCCTCAATTAACAGTTTTAGAAACTTACTAACCTAAATAAAACGTGCTATCAACGAATACTATGTACCTAGCTAGTCAATCAGAAAATATACTATTACTTTAATTCATACATCGAACGTAAATTTCTAATAATTAGAAGGGTTTGGACCGCGTTTAAGAGGGTAAATGGGTAATGTATGTGTTTTTACCTTTTTAGCAATATATTTAAGCTGCAAAATACCATAATTTTCAGAAAAATACGATGAGTCGCCGTTTATTTTTACAAGTATACTAAATAAAATATAAACTTTCAAAAATTCATCCTTAATTATTGTTAAAAGAACGGTTGAAAAAAAAAAAATTATTGTTAAAAGAACCATAATTTTCTTTGATTTTTAAAAGAAAAAAAAATAAAGAATAATTATAAATTTTATGAATTGATACTATAACAATTTATGACTCANAATTATTGTTAAAAGAACCATAATTTTCTTTGATTTTTAAAAGAATAAAAAATAAAGAATAATTATAAATTTTATGAATTGATACTATAACAATTTATGACTCAAATTTCATCATAAGTATTTTGGTATAATTGTGATGATAAATTTTTTTTTTAATAAAATTTACCTTGACTGAGGAAAAAATCCATAAAAATGACATTATGTTCTTGTTTGTAACTATTTTCTATGAAATTATAATTGACTGATGAAAATTATTTCTTCGGGACTTTTTTTTTGTTTTTGGGATCACATTTCTTTGGGGTCTAGTTAGCTAAATTAGTGACAAAAAGTATCATATACTCCATGCAACTGCCATATATATATATATATATTTAATGATTTCGAGATAGTCATAATTGCCTACAAATTTGGTTAACTTAAATTTCCACGTAAAATAAATTTCAAAAATAGACAAATGCCTCGTGATCTAAAAAACGAGAAAGCTCTTACATTTATAGCAGGTTGGGATAAAATAGGTCTAACCATGTATATTATTTGTTAAATAAATTCTCATCTTAATTAAATAATTGTAGCAAAGTAGCAACTCAGGATGGCACATGGGAAGTGAATGCCTGAATGGGACCGAATTATGAAGCTATGGAACATAACTTCATAATTTTTTTTTTTCTTTTGATTATTTTAAGAAACATGTTCACCAAGTTGATTGGTTTATGTTACTTCCGCGTACCACTTCAACCAATAGGAATATTGATTGAAACAGATAATTAGAAAAAAAAATAAAAAAAGTATCAGAAGATCAGATCTGATGATTATAAAATTAATAAAAATCATACTCCATCTTTTAAAAAAAATTCAAAAGAAGAAAAGAGGAATGATTAGAACAAGATTAGACCATGATTGTGGGATTATAATCTAAACAGTCGGCTAAGTTTGCGCTGAGCATATTGTCTCTTTATTACAGACACAACACAACAAGATTTGTTTCACATGATTTGTTATGTTCATGTTAATTTTCTTTGATTAGTTCTATACAGATTCTAAATCAAGAGTAATTTATAAATTATATTATGGTCAGTCAAAGCATATAGTCTTTGTACTTTGTAACAAATATTTGGTCTGTGATTTGTATGTATATATCCATTGAAAGAACTTAGACGGGAATGGTTGTGAACATGTTTTTCCTTTGTCCACTTCTTATAAGAATATCTTAGTTAGTTTAATATCAAATCCAATTTTTGTTATCTCAAATTCAGTTCATACACGTGGTTTGTGTTTGTGAATGGTATTGCCTTAGTGATAGTACGATGCGTCGATGAATTGTAAAATAGAGACATTTTGTATGATGGTAGAACTATACATTACGTGTTAAAACTTTAATATTCATAGCAAAAAAAAATCCAAAAATAAAAATAAAAAAATAGGTTTTTATTTGACGATGAAATGTTGATTTGAACTATATATAGAATTTTGCATGGTATATGAAAAAATTAAAATTAAAATACGCCTGTATATTTACATATATATATATATATATATATATATTATAATTGATGGCAGATTTTAGTGGAAATAGAGTAATCAGTTCAGTGATGTGAATTAAAACACATTTGTGTCATGAAAAATATATTAAATATTTTTACATCAAATCTAACTAATCCCCTTAGTACTAAATAGATTTTTTAAAAAATTGAATAAAATGTCAACTTTATTCAAGAAAATCAATAGACTACAAGGAAGCAAAACTTTACGACGGAAAACTTTAGATTAATAATAAAACCTATCCTGCTCTACTAGCCTGCAAACCACTCAATAAAAGCATTCTTCAAGAACAAAAAATTTAGATAGCGTAACAATTAACAATAAAAAGATTCGAATTCTCCCACCAAAATCTAAATTTTTCAATTTTAAGGAAAACTATAAAATTTTGCATTTTCCTTTAAATCTAAATTCTCATTTTTGTAAGAAAAAAAATTTAGAATTTCTCCGTTTTGTGTCGAAATTACACAATTATCAGTCACCCAAAATAATGAAATACCATACATGGATACATATATAACGATAAGAGAAAATGTTGCTTGGTTAAAACTGATATATATTTATTTAATTTATTATTGGCGAAGGAAGGTTATAGCAGATAGCCTCGATGTACATGACAGAATACAGAAGTGGCCGTGAGAAGAAGAATTCACCATGGTCAAGTAGCAACCTCGTTTCACATGAAGTATTATTACCTTTAGGAGTAGGTATGTACTTCTCCATATGGGTGGTTAAAATATTCGGAATTAAAGATTTGTTACGATTTAATTCATTCCGTAAAATAGGATATATAGAATGTTAAAGTTCAGATATTTCAGTTTGGAGACCTCGATACCTGGATTTAGATCCATTTTTTTATGTGTAGATTTATTAAATATAAATATAATATTTCTGTATTTTATAATAAATAGAATAATATCTCAGAATATCATTAAAATATAATATTTTAGAAATAAAAGTTAATAATCATTTTATAATATCCACTGATATTTTCTATTTAATTATATTTGTGTTTCTTTGATTAAATTTTATTTATTTGAGACCAATCTGAATATAGGTGGATCTGTCCAGATCCATATTTATAGATTGATACATCCGGCCGAATTCGAATACCTTGAAAATCCCGGATATTCCATGTCAATCCCTATTTCTTCATTATCATCGAGAGGTTTAAAGAAAAAGATAGCAGATTTTCATATAGTAATTTTTTACTAAATAGATGGCATTAAATTACAATATGTGTTTTCAGACAGTTCATAAACAAATCGTTTATTATTATGAATGTTTTAAGTTTTTAACCAACAATTTTAATTTCTCCATCATATCCGCCGTCTAATTGATCATGGAAGAGGCAATTCCAGACATAAATGAAATTAATAGTGAATAGAAATATAAGAGGAATACAAGCACTCGCTATTTTTTCAAAAGGTTGTAATTAAAAGTTCGAAAAATACAATTATAATAGAAGAGAGATGAGTACTTATCAATTGCATAGTAAAATCACATGTTTTGTAAATGTAAACAAAAATTATAAATTTTAATGAATGATATAATAAACATGTAAAATCACATTTCCGAAGTGTCGAAGTGTGTGTGTAACTATATATATCTGCCAATAGACATTTACTGTGTCGATATTGGTAGGCCCATGAATTCGAACCAGAATCTCAACTTATAAATGTTATCAACTTATAAATGTTTTATTATTTTTTCTGTTAGCTGAAAAACCAACCTCATTAAATCCTCCTCTGTACATTTTATTTTAGATTAATATTAACCGGAAAACCAAAAAAAAAAAAAANTAAATGTTATCATCAAGAGAATCGAGGAAGTTTGCAAAACGTAAGGCAACACTCACTCAAAGAAAGAAGAAAAAGACTGTATCTTGTGGTGCAAGTCACTGTACAAGCTTCAATCGTTATAAACTTTTTACTTATTAGTGGATAAATCAATAAGCACACAGATTACATACTTTATCAAAGGAGAGGAGGATACTATGTATAATGCAATCTTAGTTCATCCTTTCAATGTACTGTGTTCTTATCCGAATATCTCTAGCTACGTCTTTTTCTTTGAGTCTCTTGTCATGTATTAATAAGAACTTGTATATATTGTCCACCACGAGTAAACACATCCTTAAACAATCGAAAATAGCGACAGATTAGTGATATGAAATGTTTGGTTATGAAACGATGCTAAGTTGTAATGGTTTTGGAGCTTTTGTGTGTTATATATCTTCCCATGGGTCCATTTAGCAATAATGTGACATGCAGTTAGATTTTATTTAACCTTCTTTTTATTTCATAACATTAGTTTTTATATATAATCATCTGTAGCTTTAGTATTAGCCACTCCATGTAATGTATACAATAATAGATATTTTGCAAATTACCGGATCAACACTAATTGGAAAGTTTACAATCATAATTATAATATACTAATATACATATCACTCCCAAAATGTGTCTTAGCTTTATATATTGTTTTGTATAAACATTAGAAAAGGGCATTAAGCTAATCTATATAAAAAAAAAAAAAAAAANNNAAAAAAAAAAAAAAAAACTAAGAACCTAGGAAGAATACCTAGTAAATTAACTGAGTAACTACGACATACATAATTCATAGTTTAAAAAAAAAAAAAAACATAATATTGTATATATCAAAAGGTTAATTAAATAAGTGATTAGCTTGTTGAGGAGAATAAAAAGAAGAGGACTTGAGCAAAAAAGGGAAGATAACAAAATCATAATGGATATGAATTGTTATGTATTTCAACTAAAATTGCTATATATATATATATTAAAAAAAAAAAAAAAAAAAAAAAAAAAAAAAAAAAAAAAAAAAAAAA
>OVAF01003082.1:0-13466 GCA_900406245.1 Odontarrhena argentea
ACCGCTATCTCCAAACGACATCTCCAAACGAAGTTTTCAAACGAAGTTCGTTTGCAATCGCTGAAAATGCCCCAACCGCCAAGTCCAAACGAGGTTACCAATCGGACCCATGATCGTTAATGTGAGTCTGTGACATGTAGCTAGCTAGCTAGTGACTTTCTAATTAGGGATGAATAAAGTAATGCATTATATGTTCAAAGCATGCAACAAAGATACAAAAAAAAGTTAAAAGCTTGACCACATTCTCCGATCAGAGCACTGATCACTTGGGTGCCTTTTTAGATATTGCAAAACTTATTATATGTTTTGGCAAAATCATATTGTAAAGTTTAAAGTTAGGTTACCATTACAATAGTACTATGGCTAATATTGTATGGTTGGGTCATTACAATAATATGGGTTATATATTATACATATGGTTGGGTAAAATGAACACCATCATTAACATCTTTTAAAACAATCATAAAGTGATATGAGTTTTTAACGTATAACTAATTCTCTCAGAGTAATTATAGTCGTCAAATAATCTATTTACCAGATTTTTTAATAGACTTAAAGGATGATATTATTTGCAAATGACAACGGTTATATAATTTCGTATTAACAAGATATGGATGAACAAAATTTCTTAAATAAAAACCATTAGGACTCCATCATTTAGTTTTCACAGTCATATACATTATATAAATTATATTGAACTATATTTATTTTAATGTATAGATTTGCATTCAGTAGTATATAAGTTTTTTGACAAAAAAGAAAAAAAAGAAAAAAAAACGCCATGCATGTTTATGTGGATGTACATATATCATGTTTTTGTATATGTATACATTATACTCTACGAATTTGCTTCGGTGATACGTACATGAAATGTACATGCATTAAATAAGTTTGAATATAAATTATAATTCGAAAAAGACAAGCACCTATTTGGGAAGAGATATCTCCAAGATTATTCAAAACCACATCCTTTTAATTACACTGAAGAAAGCAGCATCAAATCTTATTGTCGGATATATCTGTTTAAAAATTGCTAGGACCAAATTAATTACGACTATAATATAGATTCATCAGCTCAAAAAGAGTTGATTTTTAGACAAGACAAATTAAAAGAAGATTATCTTTAACTCTTTTATAATAAAATGAAAACGAATCATTTTTAGCTTGAGTTTTACTTTTGTCTGTATCTTAATATTTGGAGGATATTCTAGAGAAGCTTTTTTGTTCCATTTTATTTGCCTTCTATTTTACATTTCCATATAAAATTTAATTATATATATTGTTTATAATTATTCATATTTTGCCGTCTCTATTATCATTGATTGCATTATCTTTATTTTAAATGAAAATTGAACTTTTAATATTGTAAAATACTAAAATTATATAAAAATGAAAAATCAATTTCTATTTATAAGAAAAAAAAATTCAATAATACAGTTGTATATAATTTTGTAATGATAGTTGATTTTTTTTTTTTTTTTTTTTTTAAGTGAAAAGTAGACACAAAATACAAGGAGAAAAGCGAGACGTGACATCTGAAACCTATAGATAAACAGCTTTTATAAAATAAAAAAATGGACCACATCAATTTCCACATCATCCACTTTGTTACCTTCTGTGGCATTATGCGGGTCCCACTTTTACAGCATGCCACGTGTCGACTTTTCTGTTACTCAGAATTTTACGATACACACTACTGGACGCATGGAACTTGGTTCTGTCCACAAAGATAATTTCTATGTAAAACAAAAATTAATACCTAAACGTTAAACTTTGAATGGTAATTATTAATTAATATTGTTGATAAAAAATAAAAATAAATCAATTACAGTTAATGTAGGTAAAAAAAAAAAATAACAATTAAAAATCGAGGAATAGTGACGAGTTGTACATTTAAAAAAAAAAATACATGATTCAAAAAAAAATATTTACTATAACATTTATCAAAATTTTCCTCTCTATTTCTGGTTTATTTATTAGTAGTTGTAATAATATTCGTATTGATTTTTTACACGAAATATTTTATTTGTCACGGTTGTAATTTGGTTTGGAATTGACTAGGGTCAAATTTTGTTGTATTAACTTTGTTTTTTTTTTTGTGATATAATACATGTTAAAAAATGTATCATTGCTGACCCAAAAAAAAGAATCATTATCATTGTTAATCGCAATTTCAACGTCATGGGTCGCTCGTGTCGAGCCCTACTTCGAAGCCTATTTGAACTTGAACACAGGACTTATAATGCATGGTTAAGAAAGTCATTATCTAGTTCAGAAATTCCCAAGTTACCCTCGTACACTTTGGTTAGCATCGTAATTTAATTAAACAGATTCGATATGATTAGTCAGACTTTGTGTATGTGTCGAAATCTCGTCACTCTTTGTCTTCTTTTAGTACAAACCAAAACCACACTAAACTCGGCTGAATTATGGGAGATTATGTATTATAATTAATTGCGATTTGCATACATGTTCTAAATATCCGATCAGTTTTTTTTTTTTTTTTTTATGTGTGTGTGTCATGCTAAAGTCTTAGCTAAAGATAATACAGAGCCATGACGTGGCCATATAGTTTAAATAAATGGCATTGTAAATTAGGGCCCTATTGTAAATCTATATTATGAAAATATGTACCACCACAACTGACATCAAATCTCTTTTTTTATATATTATATATAAATTAGGCTAGCGATCCATTCTGGTGTTGTTTCATATTACTAAAATAAAAAAGAAAATAGTTTTATTTTTATCTTTAATTTTTTTTCAACAAAGAATCTTGGTATTAATAGTCAATAAGGTATATTCAAAATATGAAAATACCATAGATTTTTGTGTTTAAAATTGTGAAAATTGTAAGAAAAACAAAAAAACTCTAGTGGCCATTCTTTGGTGGTATTTAGTTTATTTTATTTTCTTTTTTATTTGTTGACTGTCTTGTTCCTATATTTGTTTATATGTAATCTTTCAACCAAAAAAATGATATATTGAATCTTTTTTTTTAGCTATATATATAAATATTAATTATAATAATTAAGAAAATAAAAATTTAATTTAATTTTTGCAGTGCAAAATTTAATCCATATATTTCTCATCTTAATTTGTAAAAGAAAAAAATAAACACGTTTATTAAAATTTATAACTACATGTATAAAAATTCAAAGGTTTAACTATATAACTATATTCTGGATTTTTCTTTTTTGTTTCTACACGATTTTCCGGTTTAAATTTGTATATATATATATATATTCATACAAAAAAAAAAACTTTATATTGAGAAGAATCCTAATCGTAAATACTTCCAATATATATAGATATGTGGTGGATACGATAGTATACGTACAAAAGATTCCACATGATAAAAAAAACCATTCACTTTGGCATTACATGCCCCCTCCCCTTTCTTTCCAAAAAACCCCCCACAATACTAATACTAACGCCGACTCTCTCATACTATACATCATCATCTACCATTTCTCACTTTCATCTCCAGCCAAAACCAAAAGAAAAAACAAAAATCTCCGATCAGAATATACTCAAAAACCAATGGAGAGTACAGATTCTTCGGGTTGTTCACCACCTCCACAGCCTAATCTTCCTCCCGGATTCCGATTTCATCCAACCGATGAAGAGCTAGTTGTTCATTACCTTAAACGTAAAGCTGACTCTGTTCCTATACCTGTCGCGATCATCGCGGATATCGATCTTTACAAATTCGATCCTTGGGAACTTCCTGGTAAAATACTAAACCATGATCAAGATCTTGATTTTTTTTTTTTTTTAATTCTTTGAGTAAATTTTTTTTTGGTTTTTGGGGTTGAATATTAGCTAAAGCTTCGTTTGGAGAACAAGAATGGTATTTTTTCAGTCCACGAGATCGGAAATATCCAAACGGAGCTAGACCGAACAGAGCGGCTACGTCGGGTTATTGGAAAGCGACCGGTACTGATAAACCGGTTATTTCAACCGGTGGTGGAAATAGAAAAGTTGGAGTTAAGAAAGCTCTTGTGTTCTATAGTGGTAAACCACCAAAAGGTGTGAAATCAGATTGGATTATGCATGAATATCGGTTAGCTGATAATAAACCGAGCCATCGATGTGACTTCAGCAACAAGAAAAACTCCCTCCGGGTATTTAAATTTATTATTATTAAATTTCAAATTCTAAATCCGTTTACGAAATTTGATTGGTGCAAAATTGATATTATTTTATTTGTCTTGCATCCTACCTATTCCGCCTGACACCAATCAATTTTCTTCTTCTTTTTATCAATCTCACATTCATAACAATTAAAAATTATCACTAATGATCAGAATTCTTACATTCGTACTTTTTTGACTAATCTTTTCTGTTTTTTCTTTTACTTTGTAGCTCGATCGATGATTGTAAAAAATTATTACACCAATAAAAAAAAGTAAAAAATTTATGTCAATCACACACTCATAACAATAAAAAATTAATACTAATTAGAATTCTTAGATTTATATTTTTTTTGGCTAATCTTTTTTTTTTTTTTTTTACTATGTAGCTCGATGATTGGGTGTTATGTCGAATCTATAAGAAAAACAATAGTACACCATCTCGCCATCATCTTCATCATTATCTGGATCATGACAATCCTCAACATCGTTTTCATAATCATCATGACATGATTATCGATGATGATATGTTTCGTCATCCAATTCCTCCATCGATTCCTAGTCATAATATTTCAAGAATGAATTTATCTCCATCCATTTTTGCTAATAGCAATGATCCAGCAGCTATCTATGATGGAGGTGGCGGTTTGATGAATCATAATTTTGCTTCTACGTCTGGAACAAAGGTGGAACAATTGTTGCCACCGGTTATGATGAATGGCGGAGTTGGAGAATATACCAACATCATTTCTTCTGTGGCACCACCGCCATTAATGCCTCCACAAAGTGGGATTTTGAGTGAAGCATTGATCAAAACACCGTACCAATTATCTGGTTTGAATTGGTACGCTTAAGGGTTTTTAAAAAAAAATCCGGTTCGAGCCATTTCACGAAGAAATATATAATTCGATTTTTTCGATTGGTGGTGAGAATTTTAGATGATGTATTTTGAAAAATTTGTGTATACGATTTGGGGAAATGGGGAATTAGTTATATTAGAGAGACTTAGAGAGGTGAGGCAAACATATATATAGAAGTATACAACAATAGGGTTAAATATTTATTTGTTTGTTTTTTTTATTATTATTCACTAAATGTATACCTAGATGTTTGTAGTTTGTATACGTTGATGCTTATAAAAGATATAAGAACAGTTGTATATATATGCAGTGTTTTTTCTTCAGGTGCTTCATTTTCAGTATTTGCTAGCTTCAACGTTTGTATGTTTTGTTATACATATAGTATTCTTTTTTCGTTTTAAACACATGATTGATAGAAATTTTAAATTGAGTTGAGAAACCCTTATTATCCAAATCTATAATTAGTCAATGGAGAATTTTAAACCAAAATTTAAACTAATATTTTAAATTTGAGGAGCACGATATATTTACAATTGAATTATCAATCATATCATAAATTTAGATTAATGTAATGGTTTAATCGACGTTTTACGGATTTTGCAAGCGTTAAACAACATTGATAAATATTTAAATTTTGATATAAAATTAAGACACCATACAAGCCAATTTTGATTCTTATATTGATTCTTATTTAAGTGTTGATAGATCAAGTATAACCAATAATTAGATTTACTTATATTGATTGCGATAGTTTTTTTTTTTTTTATGAATAATTTATATTGATTTGCAAAAAAAGAATAATTTATATTGGATTATATATTGCTAATGGACTTTTTTCTTCTTTAAATAACTCAAACTATATAAGAAATTAATAAAGTTAACATTTAATGACATATCTACACATGACTGGCCACCAGATCATATGAAACAAAATAAGTTTGGTTTTATTCTCAAATTTGGATAGTTTTTAATTTAGATACTAATGTATGTAGTATATGATAAAAGTAAAATAATCATATTATCTACAATTACTTTACAGATACTGAAAACCAATCCACTTTCGAAACATCTGAAACTTGCTGGATAATGTGATAAGCATCAAACTGAGTTTGTAGATAAGAAATTCTCAATAATTGATCTGAAAAATATAGAGGATATATAATATGATGTACGGTGTGAATGCATATCATAAAATATAACATAAACAAGTAAATAAATATATATATATATATATACACATATATATATATATATATATAAAATAGATGGGGCCATCGATCGGGTGATTGTGATGCATTATCTTCTTTTTCTGTCTTTTCTCATAACAAAGAAATCCTCGTATGAATAAATTCTACTTTACAAATAATTACGATTCTAATATACAAAGAAATTCTCTATTCTGAGGATGAATGATAATAATGGTTTGTGGGTAAATAGTGAAAATCGATTTACTGGTTCAAATAGTAAAAACGGATACTGCAGATCAAATACAGTTGATATAAAATAGTAAAAAAATAGTTTAGTTTATAATAAAATATAAATGATAACATAACAATTTTTTTTACCAAAAACCACTTTTAAAACCGCACTAAGACAACCACCATTCATAGTTATATATATCTTTGCTCATGAGGTTCTTGCTTCCAAGTTCCAACCCGAAGATTATTCAGAAATCATGATACGGTGTACTTGTAAATCTCCATTTTTTATTGTATAAGAAAATAATCCCTAAACTAAACACACCAAATAACACTTATTATCTCTAGCTAATAAGTGGAGGCTATAAAGTTATCTTACCCAATACATTTTTTATGGTTGTGAATTCATATGAAAAGTCTTACCTAAGAAATTTTTTATGGTTGTGACATTGTAAATTCATATCAAAAGTCTAACTCTTGAAATTAATAAATGTGAATGAGACATGATTGAATGAATAGTTTTTACGAACAATTTCTTGGTGTAATAATTCTCTTTGCAACACAGATATACAGTATATATCTGAGGGACAGTTCTAATCTATTAAAATCATTTAGGTAATATTTACAATGAATTTATTTTTTGTAATGCAATGAATTTAGATTGAGAAATAAATTGCTTGGCATTTTTTTCAAAAAGCAAGCGGATAAATTATAAATTTCTATAAATAAATACATCTTTTCAAAAATTATTCAACAAATTATCCGAAAGATTAAATATAATTTCATCTATGAATTCTTCAAAAAATGATTCCGATTTTATACGACAAGTTGGCAGTTTTTTCAAAAGGGATACTTTCATTAATGTTTATACCACTAGTGATTATTTAGCCTATAAAGTTACATGATGTAACTTACATCCATGTATACTATAAGGACTAAGGAGTAGTAGTACAGTGATTTTGAAGATAAGTGTTCAAAGTTATTACTTATTAGTTCGATTTAATATATATGGTAGAAATGATTTAGGTCTCTAATATGTTCCCTTTGGTCCATTATATTGGACTTTATAACTATAAAACTATTTTTAAATTACATAAATTTTTTGGTGACCAAAAAAATATTACATATAGTTAAACATTTTAATATTAAAATATTTAATATATATGTGACCAAACAACCAGTTAATATTATAAAATACATATAGTTACAATACATTAATTTAATCTCATTTTTACATAGAAAGTTTAACAAAATCTGATAAAATGAAACAACGAAATTTTTTCTAAAACATCTTACATAATGGAACACAATAAGTAATATTTTGAAAAAATTTTGTTCGATATATATTGGAAGAAATTATGGATTGAATGCTTAAAGCTTTCATTGATATATATAAATATATATATATATATATATATAATTTATCATTTGATCAAACTCAGTTGTTTTACTACTTTCACCTTCTTTTTTTTTGGATCAAAACTACTTTCACCTTAGATAGAATAGTTTGCAACAACAATTGTAGTGTTTGTAGTGTTGGAGGCTGATAAAATCGGGGCAGACTCAGTAATCGCTTTGATGGTGACAAGTGTAGAAGACACGAACATATTCTCAAGAACCAAGATTGTAGCTAGCGAGTAAGTATAGATGAAGTCTCAGGTAGACTAATATTTGCTGCAGGGGCCCAAGCTGATACAAACATCAAACACTCATCTACATGCCACAAACCTCTTTGGATAATCCAAGTTGGTTCATATGCATGAGATGTGAAAGAGATAAAAGGATAAAATGATTCATTGTTCATACTTTAGCCAAATTTTGTATTGGTAAATATTATAATGATTTCATAAAATGTTTATTGAATTGAAATCTATAAACCAAATTTTTTTGACATGTTTTAAATATTACTATTAGGCATGGGGTAATGAATCAAAAACATTGGATCGGTACTATATATATGTACTTGAAAAGAACAAACGAATATTCGGTAATGGTAACTTGAAATATATTTTAGAAAAAAAGAGCAAACATTTTAGTCTAATATTTGACTAATTAAGGATTATTGTTAATAAATAATCTAAAATATCCTTTTAACAAGTGATAATTATAAAAGAGACTATCTCTGGGACCAACTTACAAAAACCAGCCTACCAATAAATCGTAAGGGTGTTTACAACTTCAAAGTTAGAAAATAATTTAACAAAAAATAATTTATTTTATTTTAGCAAAAACTTGTGACCCAAAAAATGAGTAGTAGTACACAAGAAAGAAAAAACAATTACAGGTGCGTCACAACCACACCTCTAAGATCCAGGTTGTCAGTATCCAAATATGATCTTATATGTCACATAGACAATGATATCAATATTTGTTTTCTATATATATATATGTATGGACCTCCATCGATTATTATACATTCACTATTCAAACTGTAAAAGAACTGAACATTTCTTGATTGAAAAAACTATATACATTAACAAAAAAAAAAAAAAAGAAGCCGACTGAATAATGCTAAGAATCTGTGTTACTAGTTTTATTACAGCTAATACACAATTAGTTGGAAAAATGTGTATTTTTGCTTTATTGTTTTCGTTACAGCTTGTTCATTGTTTTCTAAGTTTCCTTCTCATTGCCAACCATACTTTCGTAATTATTATCTCCTAAACAACAAAAAGAAGTGTGGAAGATTTTTAAATCTAGTGGTCATATGATTAATGTTTTTACATAAAAGTTCCGTTCCATTTATTTCGATTTATTTAGATAAAAAAAATTATATGAAATTCTAGCGTGGTACAAATAGAACCGTTTGTCATAATATAATTTTAGTCGTCATTAATCGTATATATGTTTGTTGTAAAATCATTTATATAATAGTTTTCATAATTTGTAATAAAAAAAAATCTAATTAAAAGCAACAGGAAAATTATAAATATTTGTTATTTGTGAAATTAGGTTGGTCAAAATATTAAAACAGTAACATTGCTCATTCAATATTTTCTTGTTAAATGGGTCTTCTTGACAAAAAATACAATAACAACAGCCAGACAGATTTGGGACCAGACCAGACTACAACTAACCAGGTCAACTATCTTCTGTTTCTCAAAACATTCCAATATAAATACATAAATCAAGCAAACCAATAAGCAAGTTTTGGTTTTCTAATTCATAAAAGTCTTGGAGAAAAACAAAAGAGAGGGACTAATGCAGACAATAAAAAGAAGATTCCCACCAAGAGAAGGTCGAGAGGTGCCTACTATAGAACCAAACCGAACCAGCCGAAGAAGCCATGCCTCGGGTCTAAGGTCCCGGTTAGTTTGCACGTGCGCAGGCCGGCCTGGCTCAGCTCGGTGTATACGTCATGGTTATATGGTTCCAAGTAGAGAGAAGCTAATGAGAAGACCAAGTGATGGAAGCAGAGAGATTCTCAAAAGAGCCTTGACGCCTCCTAGCCACCGTAGAACAAGCCATCGATGTAATTTCCGGCCAACTCCAAGCCGACTCTGTAACATGTCTTCTGCTTGATTTCTCTTTAAAATCTTGCTCAAAGTTACAAAACACAAAACGGTTTGTCTCACTTCTTGTTATGTAAGTAAAAAAATTTTGATAGTTTTTTGATGTTTAGAGAACTCTGTGATCTGTTTTCATAAGTTTTATTATGGATTAAGTATTTCAATAAATATGTTTCTATGATGTATATAACAACATAGATCCATTCATTTTGAACATCTTCATCTCCACTAAATCTGTATATATATATACAATATGATGCTGCTGGTAAAACCCATTCTTATAGACTATTCTCTTTCTCATTCCTGTTACAAAAGAAAGTCATGATTTGCTGTTAGATCGATGTTCTAGTGCATCGAATTCGAAAAGTGATTGTTTATAATAAGTACCTTGGAGGGATCAATGGATGTAGTAGAGCTTGAAGATGATTCAATGGGAGAATCCAAGATTCGAGCTTCTGATTTCTCGTTTGAGTAACTGAAATCAAGAACACAAGGAAGAAAAATGATAGACTTAGAGACTTTTTTTCCATCTTCTCCAAAACAAAAGAATGACCAAGATTTAGTGTGATACTCACGTCGAAAGTATAGTGACCCAGATAAGCTCAACGCAATCAACCCATAGAAGTCGTTGCTCTACCGGAACCAAACCGTATGTGATCAAATGAGCAAACGGCCAAAGCTTCCATCCTGCCTGCATTCCAAAATCGAAGAACGTTTAAATCTCGAATCATCAAGACACATAAGAAAGAGAGGAAGGAAAGATCCTTACTGTTAACAAAGGAAAGAACGTAGCCTTTAACTCTTTGAAGATACTGAGAGGCGATTCGAAACGGAGAAACCCAAGAACCGTGAAGTAAATACTGTTCCATATAGCGGACCATACTGTCTGATCGAACACGACTTTCACAGGAACCACCCACCATTCTTGAAAAGGGAAAAGCTCTTCGCAAAACTGGTAATAGAAATGAGATAAAGAGCCATGGAGAGTGAATCCCACTATTCCTGATCTCAACATTCTCGCCCGATCAATCTCAAACAGAGGTTTCCCTTCATAACACTAAACAGAGAGACAGTAAAGTTAACCAAAAAATTCAAATTCATATACAGCTTATGAGTTTTTTTAGAGAGAAGAAAATAAGAACCTGAGCTATCCAATCTCCTACGGAATAAACAACTCCACTTATAACCATTTTCGCAAGAACCGGATTCCTCTTCAACGCTTCTTCGTAAGCAAGCCAGTTATGTTGAGGAGCATATCTCAATATTTCAAACAATGTCCAACCCTGAAATCACAAAACCATAAATAAATAAAAATCTCAAACACTCCACACATATCAAAACCAAAGTGTCCAATCTAATGTATCTCGAAAGTATCAGGTCACTAGTTCAACTCCACTAGTAAATTACGGATTAAACAATGATATTATCAACGGCTGGTTCCAGACACATCAGAGATTATGGTCCAAAGGTCCGAACTTGTTCTTAATGACTGGTATTATCAACGACTGATTCCGGGACACAGGGAAAGAGACTATACTTACATGCCAATAGTCATGATCAATGGTGAGCAATTTGGTAATGGCGTAAGTACCAGCAGCTAATACGATTGTTGCATTAATACTCCGATCAATCATCTTCTGCATCTCTTCGTTCTCACTTCTTCTCTCGTCTCCCAAATCAGCTCCCGAAGAAGAAGAAAAGCCTTCTAAAGCAAGACTACCTTCACTCGTCGAAGCACCAAACCCAACAATTACAGATTCGTTCCCGTTTTTCTCCGTCTCAGTGGTCATCGTCACCACCGAACCTTCCTCGTGGTCCGTACGATCTCGGCTCTGTACAGGAATCACATCGATTTCGTCTTCGTGGATCAACGCGCACGAGACGTGATTCCTCTGTTTGTTGTTTCTCAACGAAACCTGAGGTTTAAGAGACGATTTCAAAGGTTTTGAGTGTGAGATGAAGCTGCGTGGTGAGATTGATGTGTGGAGTGAAGAAGTAGTAGCCATGGCGGAGAAGGAAACGAGTTGACTCGGTGATGAAATTTGAGTCAGACTCGTTCGATTTCTCCAGAAGTTCGAAACGGAAAGGCTTTATCTTATTACCACGTCGGTACAATAATGTTTTCAAATGTCTGAATCGAATCGAACGGCTGTGATTTGTTTCTTGACTTATGAAATATTGTTGACTTTAACGATGAACGGCTGCGATTAGAGATTCTAGAGAGTTTCGGTGTGAGCGAGAAGGCTTGGTTTTAGGAGTAGAAGATTCTTGAGGATGAGGGGAAGAGTAGTGTCCACAAACCACAAGTACAAATATAAGATTCTTCAAAGAAATATTATATATTTTTCTTCTTTTTTTGTGAAATGATGTTAATTTTTGTAACCATTGAAAATAATCTGAATAGTATAATATGGTGACAAAAATATATGTGATACAGATATTGACGGGTCTAGATTATACATTCCACATGTTTTGGATCTAATTGTAGCCTAGTATTATTGATATAGAGTATTGCCACCAAAAAAAAAGTATTAAGGCTGGTAAAAAAGAGATTAGAATTTTTTTACTATTTTTTAGGTTTTATTCTTGGATTTGTATTTACTTCAATCAAAGACCAAATCTCTAGAACTTGAATAATTTTGAAACTACTCACAAAAACCAAGACTTTCAAGTAAAGTGGTATTCCGAAGATTAACAAAAAGAATATGTTTTATCTTTGTTATGAAATAACACCATTAGAATTTTCTCTTACACTATTTTCCATGGCTTTTGTTTGGACAAATCTGAAACATTACTATAAATATAATATAATGGACCAAGTGATCAAAGCCGACCTTAGCTCAGTTGGTAGAGCGGAAGACTGTAGTCTGTGACAGCAAATCTTTAGGTCGCTGGTTCGATTCCGGCAGGTCGGACTTTCTTTTTTCCTCTTTGAATTTATAAACGGCACGGTGTTTTCCTATGAAAATCATACACTGTGTGGCGTCATAGCGAGTTGCTTAATTTTGTTATAAGAAAATAAAACTACGCTACGTTTCTGGAATGTACTTTGACACAGCTTGCCGTCTTGTTTGGGATTTGGACCCGTTGCAACGGAACCTCTTGATTGGCCCAGGAGAAGGCCCAGTTATAGCAACGTTGTAATTTACGAATTTAACCATGACAATGCAAATTTTAATGTTTAACTATTTGACGCGATGAATTTAATAACTTGCCTTTAATATGACGGTGAATTCTTTAAAGTCGAGCACCAAATCATTTTCAACTTTTCTTTCTGACTTGTACACACTAATTATACTCACATAGTACGTTTTAGTTGAGTATTTAATGAACTAATTAAGGTTATACATTATGGAGAGTTTTGTTAATGCTAATAAAATAAAATATTAACGTGGAATTATCAATGAACATGTTAAATCAAGTAGTTGCATTAAATGTTTATGATTATATATGTTAGACTCATATTTGTTGAATGGTGATTTTTCTTGGGTAATACCATGAAATAACATACAAAAAAACTTTATTCAGCAAACTAGCTATGCT
>OVAF01003084.1:0-13446 GCA_900406245.1 Odontarrhena argentea
CGTCTTGAAGTTCGTGCCTGGGAGAGAAACTAGGGCGAACTCACGCTTTATATTTTATCATTTTAATAAAACTATAAACCTAATTTACTAAACAAACATGTTCCTTTTTTTTTTTTTTTTGGTCGGCAATCTAAACATACATGTTCATGTAGTGCAATTACCCTAAATAAAACTGCAACCCAAAATAAACAGCAAATTACCGTGTATCCTTTAGGAGCTATGGTGAGAATGCAAACAGTGAGATGTCCATTAGTGAATCCCAGCTGTACCGAAACGAGCATAATCATCCATCCTTGGTCACCATATTTCGCGGTAAAGTAGAACGCCGGAATGAGCAAATAACGGGACAAAACGGCAACTGTGAGCCCTCTTCTGTTCTCAACCTTTAGCCATTTCACCAATGGTACATACCTCCCAAGTAAGTCCCACCAGTTGCACACAACTATTAGGACTAGTGGATACCACGTGCCTAGCCCATGTTGTCCCGTGTTCTCGTATAAGAACCCGGGCAAAATGTGTAATGTCAAAAGATAGATGAAGAATAGATTCAATGCATAGTCCATATTTTCAAGCAATAGCTCTTTATTGTTTAGCCGTTGGTATTTGGAATCACTATCAGTCTGTAAATACAAAAAAAAAGAAATCAAGAAATAAGGATTGAGGAAAGGATGAAGAATCAATAAACAAGAAGCTAAACAATGTTCAAGTGAAGAGAGTTAAAGTAAAAAAATGGAATATAATTAAAATGGGAAAGATTCTTGAGGAATCTAAAACATATAATTACCAAATCTGGAATTTTTTGAATACCAGCAGCAGCAAGATCAGCAGAAACTGTTCTGGATCCTTCAGAAGCGGCTTTTCGTCGATCATACTTAACGATTGGAAGTTTTGGGAACACATACGCGTATAACACCACACAGAGAAACCTAAAAATATCACTGCGAAAAGCAAAAATCAAACCAAAAGAAAAAACGTTTTTAAAACTTTTGAAAATACAAATATATCATATTTGAGATCTTTCAGACATAAGTTGAACACACTTGCTCCTTTTCGTAGACCGTCATGTGATTTTTCAAAGGCTGCTTTGGTTATTAGCCTAAATATTGATGTTAAAGCACCAGCTACAGCCATACCTGCAGTAAATGACTACAAATATGAAATAATTTTAAGTCGAGTAAAAGTGGGTCAATCAGAATTGGTTAATCTAAACTGAGATCTTTATAAAATATGCATACCTGGATGAGTACAGGAGACATCAAAGATAGGTCTCCAATCATTCCTCCTCGTACGGCAGCATCTGATAACCCAAACGAGGCAACAATTGCGCATAAACCGATATAAGGTCCAACCCCACCGTGTCCTTTTGAGGTTAAATCCAACTGTATTGAGTTTTAGAATTAGAACAGTACGCCATGAAGATTACAAAAAGTAACTATTAATTAAAATTAGAAAAATATAACATGTGAGATTGGATTTCAACTTACTAAAATGAGCAAGAATGTAGATATTGTGAATGTAATGTAACCGATCAGGTTACGTTTTCGGGTATTGATTTTTGATTCGTGGTATGAGAGAACCATGATTGTTCCAAGCGCAAATGGTTGGTAAACGAATGTGAGTACTCTTGAAGGATGGTAGTGCTATAAAATATGCAAGAAGTATAAAATTTTCGACTTTAGTTACATACAACACACTTCAAAAATCAATTTCGTATATGAGAATAAACCAAACTGAAACCGAACCGGGAAAACTTGGTAGTAGTAATCTCCAACCGTAAGAAGACTGTTCCAAGAAACGAGAGATCCGATTCCAAGAATACATGAAACAGCTATTGCTTTATACTTCCCCTGTTTTTTTTTTATAATCCAAACATAAACAAAGATTTGAATAAAGACATTGAAATATTTATGGGTTTTATGGATACTAACCGGAAGGTTTGTAGGGTCTTGGGTCTCGTTACCATCGGCCATTGTTACACTTCTAGACTAGTTACAGAGAACTCATATAATAACAATGCCCTACTTCAAGTTTCGAGAACTGAATGGAGAATACGTATGTATGTTACTTCCTTGGAACTTAACATATATGATTCAGGAGAGTTAGTCAACGGTTTTGTCACTTTTGTGGATCTCTTGATATTATTGTGCGCAAATCGTGAAGACTTGACATGCATGTTAAAATGTTAGAATAAGACTCAAAAGTCTTTAGTTATGTGACAATGTGACATCGTCAATTAGATGGTTTCTAGTTAAACATAAATGACATACGTACAGTAATATAATTTAATGAGTGTACTATGTGGTAAGATCTGTAAATTAAAGTTTTAATATCTTACATCTTTTCAAAAATGTGAAACATTTTTAAGTATAATCACTTTGTATAATGTTTTACATCTTTTTAAAGGCTCTGAGCACTGCTCACGGGTCGGGGTGGACAAAAATCATTTTTCGTTCCGATGCAAATGATCTTATTCGAGTCATCAACTCACGAGGGTCGCCTAGCTAAGAGCTCTTCAGTATCCTTAGAGATGTCAAGTATAGTGACTCTCCACTTAACTTTCCGCAGTTAATTTTGATTTTGTACTAATATAAACCAATGTTTTGAAAAGAAAAAAAAAAAAAAAAAAAACCCAATGTTTTGGCTAACTTTTTAGTGAAATGTGCACTTGGTTCCATTTACAATATTGTACCGTGATTGATTATGTTTTCAATGAAAATCATCTTCCCAAAAATAGAAAAATGTTGCATTAATTGAAATCTAATATTCCATCCGTTTCATCAAGATAAATTTGCCAAAAAGATGAATGTTTTCAGGTTTCAATGCAATTTCAAGACATGATAATTGAGTTTTAAATATTACTATTGGTTTGAATATATTGGAAATTGCTTAATGCTAAAAAATTGTGTATTATTATTTTTTTTTCTTGATGTGTGAAATGTTTAAAAAATTTATTTTTTGAAATCGAGGGAGTATTACAAATGTTCATAACTACAATACTATAATTTTGAGATAATTAAAACTGGTGATATATGTTCTCATATATAAAGAAAGACCCTATCACCTATACATTCAAAATTTAATATGTAGTTACTAGTGAGTGAATTAACTGCTCTAACCTGACTAGATTTGAAGACAAAAGCGTGTCTTCTAGCGTGGCCGACCCACCAAGATAAAAATTGGTTCCAATGAAACTTCAAATTTCTTTGTAATTGTTTAAGGTTCATTAAATCTGACACCCTCTCAATTGTTTGTTTGACTCAGTAAGAACTTTGTCCCAATCTATTTTCTTTATTTTTAGTTTTTTCACCCTATATTAATAAACTACAAAAAAAAACAGTTAATGTAAGTCTTGATCCATAATTGAGTTCAGACCATCCACATTGCACAACTATAAAAAACAATAAGGAAACAAAATACTGTATAAGATTTAGATGGGTGGAGTCTTAGTGGAGATCTTTAATTAGGAGAACCACTTATATGATTACAAATGTCATTCAGGTTCTTAAAACGAGTTTCTTAAATCATAAGAATCTTACTATTCTCCCTCTTCTATTTTACAATATTAGTTTGTGTATTTCAATGAATCCAAAAATTTAAAGCAAATTTGTTGTTAATTGGATTAATGATTTCTTAAATCCATATTTAAATCAAATGTTATTCGTTTTGTGATTTGTAAATCCTAATTAAGATTATTTTTTATTCGTTTTATGATTTATAAATATAAAGATTTATTCTAAAATGGATTTGATGGATTCATACTGATGAGAACCTAAAAATACAAGGTCCCAAATCTTTAGTTATATAGAGTGATTTGTATAATTTTTCATCATCCGCACATTAATTATTATTATTATTTTTTTTTTTTAAATGAACATTGTTCTTACCATTCCTACATTGACAGTCAACGTAGGAAGGGTAAGAAGTAAGAACAATGACTCTTCTTTGTTTTTTAATGAACATTTTTGTTCTTAATTTATAGCTTGGGGAAGAAAATAATATTTTGTTATTTTTTGGTCATTCAACCTTCCAATATTTTCTATATTTTTTTTTCTTTGTAGGTTTTCATTTCTATATAATCTTTGTTAGAACACAAAAATTGGAGAGCAACAATTGCATGAAATATGTGGAGAGATTCGGATAATAGATGATACATAAGAGAAACAAAAACTCATTTTTGTGTTTTTTCTTTTTTATATATTTTGATTTGAAATGACTATAAACCTATTTGATTGAATGACTTAGGAAAATCCACTTCTTTGATTTTGAAATTCACTTATTTGATTTCAAAATCGGTAGATTTATTAAGATTTTTAATTCGAGCTAGTAAGGATTTTCAAATCCATTTATGTTAGCATAATAGATTATTGAAAGAAAGTGTGATAACAATGCCTCATTAAAAACTTTATTCAGTAAAATCCAATGGGACAAAACCTGAACTAAGGAAAATAGTACAATGGGTTGCACTTCTTGTTGCTATCCTTAAGCCAGCTAAGTCATAGCCAGCGTGGCTTGACTAGCTCTCATGTTTTAGTTGCCATTAGCTATACGTAGCATGATGCTAATGTCTATATCCGGATCTTCTGGTTGCTTCGTAGCTCCTATGCTTGATCCGCTTGCTTCTTGCTTTGCTCCTAGTTCTCTTAGATCCGTTCCTTGATTAGGTTCAAGCTGCTGCCTAGTCATGGTCATATATATCAATCGTGGTAATTTCGCTTTTTCATCGTCTTCTTAATATTTAGTTATGTAACTATGGATGTGGATGTGTATATATATTTGATCAGTATTGATGTATTTGGGATATATCAACGACATTTTGTTTTATAAAAAGAGAAAAACAAAATTTTGTACGGCAAATTAAAAATAGTTTTTCTTCTTCACACAAGGAGGAAAAGAAAAAACAATTAAAGATACAATATCTTTTCTTTTTTTTTTCGGTTCAACTTTCAATATCCAATTTCACCTAATCGTCCGTCTAATTCTTGAGAATAAGAGTATCCCTTAATTTGGTTTATACAATTTACATTTTGTTATTCAATACTTGATAAGTTTATATTGAGTATACGTTACAAACGACCACATATATCTATTCAGCTAACAAGAAGAAAGCAGAGTCGTTTTGAAAGAAAATTCAGACTGCATCTTTCTTACCAATAAGCCACAAAAAACCCGAAGAATCTCCGACAAGTGCTCCTCCTAGCATAAAGATCGCCAGCAAATTTCCTATCGCATTTTTCTCCGGACCCTTCACAATATATAAAATCAGAATAAACATGCATGTATATTGTGACTATATATAGACTATATAATGATACATTTTTAGCAGCAGTCCACGAGATTGCTTTATATTTTTTGTTTTTAGTCATATATATAGTCTCCTTCCATATGGTTTGCTTAATCATAACACTTAAAAGTTAAAACACGATTTATTTTTTAAAACGCCGCTTAGATATACGTCTATTATTGGCTAGACTTAGATAGATAATTAAGATCATTTTTGTTTCTGTAAAGGAATTTCTATATTATTTAGTAAATAGTTACTTTAAAGTTATTTGAGAGAAATAAAATAACATGCATTGCTTTGATTTTTTTGCTATCCAACAAAAATCTGTAGTCCTTTACCTAATTTAATAGATGTGTAATTCAAGTTCATTTAGTGCAATAATCCTAAATAAAAACGCAATCGCCTGTAAACTATCGAACCTAGAAAGATTAAATAGTACCTTGAATCCTGTAGGAGCTATGGTGAGAATGCAAACGGTAAGGTATCCAGTAGTCAATCCCAAAAGAGAAACGAGCATAATCATCCATCCTTGATCACCATATTTCGCAGTGAAGTAGAAGGCGGGAATGAAGAAGAAACGTGACAAAACTGCGAAGATTAGTCCTTTTCTACTCTCAAGTTTGAGACATTTCACCAGCGGTGCATACCTCCCGATCAAGTCCCCTCCATTGTACATCGCTATTAGGACAAGCACGTACCATGTGCCTAGTCCGTGTTGTCCCGTGTTCTCGTATAAGAACCCGGGTGAAATGGATAATGACAAAGCAAAGATGAGGAACATATTCACTGCATAGTCAATATTTTGAAGCAATAGTTCTTTGTTGCCTAGTCGTTGATTCTTGGAATCACCATTAGACTGCATAATGGAATCAAGAATTGGTAAGCTAAACAACGCTAAAGAGTGATCAAGGAGTCTTTAAAACTAATAAAAATGTCAGAAATTTAGAAATAGAAAGGGAAGATTTCTTGAGGAATTGAATATGGTCGAGTAACCAAGAAGGGATAATAAGAAGGGGGAGATTCTTGAGGATTCTTGTTGTATAAATTAAAGTGACTAGAAATCACAAGTCTACCATAACTGTGGGTTAAATTTTTTTGAGTTAATTTTTTTTTAAAAAAGTTTTGATAAAGTAACTCTAAAGTATTTTTTTTTTTTTTTTAATTTCAAAAATTAATTTATTATCTATTAGTTAAATTTATGTTAATTCATTAACTGAAATTATCTTAGTTCATTAAAGGGATCATCTCTTAATTCTTTTAAAAAGTTTTTGAAATAAATGTTAATTTTGGAACTAAAAACTTCTTAAGTAGTATTTTTGAGAATCCCCCAGTTTGTATTCATTCGTTCACAAGATAAACAATAATAAACCCTAGAAAAAAAAAATTGCCTTAGTTGGATTCTTCTCTTATTAGTTATTTTTTTTATAAGAGCATCCATGTTTTCAACAAATTTAATCTTATTTACCATATATGATTGGTTTTCGATACCAACGGTAGCTAGATCAGTAGAAACAGTTTTTGATCCTTCAGAAGCGGCTTTAGCTCGGTAATACTTAACGATGGGAAGTTTTGGAAACACATAAATGTATAGTATCACACAGAAGAACTGTACACATGTGGCGATAGCTAAAAAGATCACTGCAGAAAACAAAACAGCAAGAATTGAAAGTCTTATAACAATGGAAAATGTCAGTTTCTTTGTATTTGAGATCTTCAAAAATATATTTAACTCACTTGCTCCTTTACGTAGACCGTCATGTGATTTCTCGAAGGCGGCTTTAGTTATTAGCCTAAATACCGATGTTAGAGAACCAGCTACAGCCATACCGGCCGCAAATGACTACAAAGAAGCAAAAGATATACATCTAATCAAATATAGTTAGACGAAAAGATTAATCCAAACCGCTATACTGAATTTGTAAAATTTCTAAACCTGGATGAGTTCAGGACACATCAAGGATAAGTCTCCCAGCATTCCTCCTCGTACTGATGCATCTGCGAATCCAAGGGAGGCAACAATTGCGAAAAACCTATATAGTGTCCGATTCCATCGTGTCCTTTTGTTATTAAATCCAACTGTTTCAAGATTTAGAATCAGAATCCGGTACATAAAAGTAAAAGAACTAAAAAAACATTTATGTCATGCTCCCACTTTTTATTTGAGATTAAGTTTTAAATGATATTTTTTTTTTTAGTTTAAGACTTTAAGTGATGTTTTTCGAGTTTCTAGGCAAAACTGATTGATTTATTTGGTTATTTTGTACCGTTTATATATTTTGCAAGTATAATTGTTTTGAAATTGATGGTTAACATAGTTTAACTCTAGAAATCGTACCAAAAAAAAAAAAAAAAAGATTTCTTGATTTGTGTCAAAAAAATGTCAAACACCATGTAAACGAAACATATGGATTATTTGGCTTCAACTTACGATGATAAGCAAGAATGTGGATACTGTGAATGTAATGTAACCGATCAGGTTACGTTTTTGATTACTGATTTTGGATTTGTGGTATGAGAAAATTAGGATTGTTCCAACCGCAAGTACTTGGTATACCAACGTGAATACTCTTGAAGGATGGTAGTCCTATGGAGGGAAGAAATAAAAATGTTAGCTATATAATAAAAAAGAAAAGAAAAGAATTTTCAAATATCAATTTTTCATTTGAGAATTAACAGAATCGAAACCAAACCGGGAAAATCAGGTAGTAATAATCTCCGAGAGTAAGCAGAGCATTCCAAGAAACAAAAGAACCGATTCCAAGAATACACGAAACAACTATTGCTTGACCCTTCCCCTGTATTTTTTTATGTAGGCATAAACAAGAAATTAGTGGAAAAACGTTAAGAGATTTTTGACCTCAAGTATGGAAACTAACCTGAAGGTTTTCGGAAACCTGGTACGCGTAAATACCAGCCATTGCTAAGCTTATCGAATAGTTTTTTTTGCTATATACACTTCTCAAGTAGTTACAAAGAACTCATAAAATTTGTTTCAAGTCTTGGAACTATATATCTAGAGAACACCTACGTACGTAGGTTACTTACTTGAAACATAAGTACATAACCCCGCGTGATTATGGGGAGTCAACTGCTGTTGCTATCTTGATTTTATGTGCAAATCATGAAGATTCGACATATAAGTTAGATTAAGACTCAGTACTTGTAGAATTGGAATCAAAAGTGTTACAATATTAGAATAAGACTCAAAAATGTTGTAGTGTCACATCTGTTAGTCAACTACCCTCATTAATTAGTATAATACTTGTGTGTAAAAGCGTGGGTTTTGTCTCTTTTTTTTTTTTCATTAAAATCTAAAACGCGGTCATAGATAAAATTTGCAGTTGATAGCTAAATTTATTGGCATATACGTGGTTTTTATGAAAACCATGACCATTAACAATACACTGGAAGAACCAAACCTATCAGTTTAAAATTTGTTGGAGTGCAATAATAAATATTTAATAGAGGTTTTGGAGAGTTCTGCAAGTGTAACATGCACTTTCATATTTCAAGTTGTTATATCCTGTAATATGTACATAACATTAGGCAACTGCTCTATCAGTCTTAAGAAATTCAATTAAGTAGTCATCTTAGTGAATATAAGCTTCATTCTAAACCTTAATCACTGAAATTAAGTCTCAGACTACTCTCTCTTATCTTAAGGTCATATGATAAGTACAACCAGAGTAATGAAGGACCCAATGATCTCTTTGATTTATATCTGATATACTCAAAGCATCAGAATACTAAACCTTGTCAATTAACATTTTTGCCTCAACCTGGCCGTCTTTTCTGATGTGTCGTTCCTTTCTTACACTCAGAGCCGACCCTGAGATTTGTTAAACCACAATCTAAAAAAACAAAAAAGGCTGGTAGGCAAATTAAACATAACGCTTACACCACTAACCTAAAGATATATTCTGAAAAAACTGACCGAAAATATTTTTTTTAAGAAATGGACCGCAAGAACATGTTTGGCTTGGTTGGCCTCAGGGCCACCACTGTTTACACTGCCACGCCATACAACTCTAATTTCTTGTAGTTTATGATCTCTCAAATCCAGAATGATAAAGTTAATGGTTTTTTTTTTTTTCTTCGAATTTCATAGGATCAAACACTAACATGCATGTCTTGTGGTTGATTACACTAAATTTTCTTCTTTCAGCAAATATTTGTTCAGCTGGCGCAAGGATGTCCAGTTAGTTCCAATACACCAAGATAAGCAAAAAAATTATATTGTTGAGAACTCTCAGCTCTCACAAAACAAACTCGATCACCTCTCTTACTCAAGAATATCTAAACTGAGCAATCGAAACGAACCGTAAATGAACACTGTAAATTTTAGAGAATGCAAATATCTATATATTATCTTTACCTCATCTTCTGTTTTCTGTTTTCTCTTTTTTTCGGTTTTGACCGTTTGTGATAGATGAAGTAAAAAATCACTGCTACAAAAAAAATTGTAAATTTTGAGGCTAAAAATATGGAAAGAAAGGTAGAATAAAAGATAACATGTAAAAAAAAAAATACGACAGATTATAAATACATTTTCATATCCAAATTTCGTCTAGGTGATGCGATTTATTTGAACTTAATTATGCAGATTAATGGAGACAAGTTTATAGGAAATCTTCAACATTGTGCAAGTAGAACCGTTGGCCGCGATCAGACGTATTGCAGATGGAGGCGTGGATCTATAACGTTTGGTTAGAATTGGCCGTTGTAGAATAATTTCTCATAATTTGTAATAAATTAATAATTCAGTACTTGGAAAAAAAAAATCTTGAGAATAAGAATATCACTTTGTTTTAATCAATTTACATTGTTTGTTATTCAATACTTGAGATTAAGTGCACCTTACAAACAACCACATATATTTATTTGGCTAACAATAATTAAGAAAGTAGAATCATTGTGAGAGAAAACTTAGAATGCATGTTTCTTACCAATAAGCCACAAAAAACCCGAAGAAACTCCGGCAAGTGCTCCTCCTAGCATAAAGATCGCAAGAAAATTCCCAATCGCATTTTTTTTCGGACACTTGAATTCTTCTTTAGGAGCTATGGTAACAATGCAAACTGTAAGATGTCCAGTAGTAAATCCCAAAATAGAAACGAGCATTATCATCCATCCTTGATCACCATGTTTCGCAGTGAAGTAGAACGCCGGAATTAATAAAAAACGCAACAAAACCGCCATAGTTATTCCTTTTCTACTCTCCATTTTGAACCATTTCACCAAAGGCGCATACCTCCCAATCAAGTCACACCAGTTGTACATGGCTATTAGGACAAGCACATACCATGATCCCAACGCATGTTGTCCCGTGTTCTCGTATAAGAACCCGGGTAAAATGGATAATGTCAAAGCAAAGATGAGGAACAGATTCATTGCATAGTCCCTATTTTCAAGCCATAGCTCTTTGTTGCCTAGTCGTTGATTATTCGAATCACCATCAGACTGCAGAATGGAATCAAGAATTAGGAAGCTATACAACTTTCAAGAGTGTAGGAGTATTAATTCAAATATCTGAATTTTTTTTTAGTGATGTTTAAGAATATTTTTTTTTTTTGATGTATTTAATTTAAGAAAAAATGGTTCAGAAAGTATTTACTTTTTGAAAAATTAAAAAATTTTGATTCAAAATGATTTCAAAATAAGAATAAACTAAAAATTTGACAAAAGAGTTCAATTTTTTTTCCAGAAAACAATGTATTACTTATTAATAATAATACTCTCTCCGTTTCATAAAGATGAATTTTCTAAGAAAAAATTATGTTCCAAAAAGATGAATTTTCACTGTTTTCAATGCAGAATTGTTAATTCCAAGACGTAATAATTGAGTTTTAACCATAACTATTGGTTTATATTTATTAGAAAATGTGAAATTAAAATTGTGCAAAAATTGTGCAATATTAATTGTTTTCTTAATCCGTGTGAAATCATTAGAACAGAGGGAGTATATGTTAATTCATTAAGTGCAAGTATTTTAGTTCATTAAGGATAATCAGGTCATTCTAACATGTTATTAATGGGATTAATGAAATGCTTTGAAATGAGTGTTATTTTTTGGAACTAAAAAACGTTTTAGTAGTAACTTAGTAATTCTGAGAATCCCCAATTTGTATTAATTCATTGGTTCATAAGATAAAAAAATAGTAATAAAAAGCTTGAAAAAGTCTATCTGCCTTAGTTTGATTTTTTTTTTTAATTTTAGTCATCAACAAATTTAATCTTACTTACCATATATGATTGGTCTTCGATACCAACAGCAGCTGGATCAGCAGAAACATTTTTTGATCCTTCCGAAGCGGCTTTAGCTCGGTAGAACTTGACGATGGGAAGTTTCGGAAACACATATATGTATAACATCACACAAAGGAACTGTACACATGTGGCGATAGCTAGAAAAATCACTGCAGAAAACAAAAACAGCAAGAAATGAGTTAAAAAGTGTATTAGTGATATTTTCACAAGTCTAAAATATTATTTTTTATCGTTTAAAGTCTAAAATTTTTAGATAAGAAATTTTAAAATGTGTTATAAACTTACTTGCTCCTTTCCGTAGACCGTTCTGTGATTTCTCGGAAACTGCTTTAGTTATTAGCCTAAATACTGATGTTAGAGCACCAGCTACAGCCATACCCGCCGTGAATGACTACAAAGATATACATCTTAGTTAAACGAAAAGATTTATCCAAACCAAGATACTTAATTAATTTGTAAAATTTCTAATTAAACCTGAATGAGTACACGACACATCAATGATAAGTCTCCCATCATTCCTCCTCGTACGATAGCATCCGCAGATCCAAAAGAAGCAACAACTGCACATAAACCGATATAGTGTCCGATTCCACCGTGTCCTTTTGTTACCAATTCTAACTGTTTCAAGGTTTAGAATCAGGATCCGGATCACAGAGGTAAAAATAAATTTTAAAAAGATTTATGTCATACTCCCTCTCTTTCACTTTATGTTAAGTTTAGGTATTTATATGTTTTTTCAGTTTAAATTATGTTTTTGAATTTCTAGACAAAATTAATTTCTTTTTGTGGCTTTTATCGTTTAAATTCTTCTAGATTAGTTGTTTTGAGATGTTTAAATTTTGAAACATGAAAAGAAAAATTAAATGATTTCTTAATATATGTGCAAAAACTATAAACACCATATAAAACGAAAAAAGATGGATTATTTGACTTGAACTTACGATGATGAGCAATAATGTGGATATTGTGAATATACTGTAACCAATCAAGTTACGTTTTTGATTTCTGATTTTGGATCCGTGGTTTGAGAAAATCAAGATCGTTCCAACCGCAAACAGTTGGTATATCAATGGAAGTACTCTTGAAGGATGGTAGTCCTATGGAAGTAAGGACATACAAAGTTTAGGTACATAACCAAAAACAATATTTCGAGTATTAACCGAAACCAAAACGAACCGGGAAAATTAGGTAGTAGTAATCTCCGATAGTGAGCAGAGTGTTCCAAGAGGCAAGAGAACCGAGACCAAGAATACAGGAAACAACTATTGCTTGATTCTTCCCCTGTTTTTTTATTCAAACATAAACAAAAATTTAGACGAAAAACGTTAAAGAGATTTTGGACCTGAAGTACGAATTGAATGAAAACTAACCTGAAACTTTTCGCAAAGTTCAAACTGGTTAATATCAGCCATTGTTATGTTTTTGCTAAATACACTTCTCAAATAGTTTCAGAAAACTCATAATAACATTGCCTTTGTTTCAAGTCTTGAGAATTATATAGACAACCTATATATGTTGGTTACTTACCTGAAACATAACACCGCGTAATTATGGGGAGTCAACTGCTGTTGCTATATATCTTCATTTTACGCGAAACTCTTAAAGATTCCACATATATGTTTGTTTAAGACTCGACACTGCTGGAATTGGAATCAAAAGATTACAATGTTAGAATAAGACTCAAAAGTCTTGTGATGTCACATCGTTAATTCCGTTTAGTCAACTCCCCTTAATTATTAGTTAGTATAATACTTGGTGTGTACACGCAAACGCAAACCGTGTGTTTTGGTTTATCGAATTTTTTCTTTAAAAAATAGTGAAAATCACGGTCACAGATAAAATTTTTTTTTTTTTTTTTTTTGGTTTTCCGGTTAATATTAATCTAAAATAAAATGTAC
>OVAF01003086.1:0-13445 GCA_900406245.1 Odontarrhena argentea
TGCCTAGTCTCCACATCTCCATGCTAAAAGTTTTGATGATCTCTCAGTTTGTTTTGATGGATGATAATGCTTGTTTTGTGCTATTGTATCAAACCACATGGTTGTTAAAAGCTTTAAATAAATCTCTGGTGCTTCATAAGAAGGTTAAGCGGTGCAACTGGATCTGGATTCTACCTTTACCATAAGGGTTTAGATATCAGCTTAACACCTACCTACAAAAAGTATGGTTTACAAACCAAAACAAACCAGAGACAAAATTTTGACATGGCTAGGACAAGACAAACAGTGGCTACATATGCTCTTTAACTAAAACTAAATTATGAAGCACCAGAGATTTATTTAAAGCTACAAAATAAAGTTGCTCAACGACATGAATTAAAACTACAAAATGTTAAACCGATTATAAGAAATATTCCATCTGCGATTCGTAGGACGCTCATTCTATGTAAAAATATAACAATAAGTAGTCAATGTAATTAATCCTACACTGCATTTTTGTTTGAAGCGGCATGACTTTACTCAATGGTCTCATCTTGAATCATTTTACGGACATACAAACTAGCTCTTGATCCAGAACTCGACTTAAAGAACACCAGTTTTTGTGGGAACCCCAAGGAATCCTGTAAAACATAGCGCAGAAACTTGTATCATCATTCTCAATCAAAGAGTTTTCTGACCTTTTCAACAATAAAACAGAGATCTGAAAGTACCGTCATTTGGTTTCCATCAACGTTTTCGAATGCTTGATCTGCGTCTTCTGAACTACCGAAAAGAACAAATGCACAATAGTAACCTCTCTCTTTTTTTGCTGGCTGCCAAAACAAAATGAAAAGTCTGAGGTCAAAGGGAGATTCTTGTGAGAGATCCCCACAGGGAAAAAGTAAATATATGGTTTGATTACTCGAACCTTAATATCAAGCGTAAACTCCTCAGAAAGAAACTCTCCAGAAACAACTCTCTGCAGCTCTTCAGATGACACGTTGTGAGGGATTTTATGTAAAAAGAGTTTTGCTTTCTCAGCCTCCAACATCTATGGAAAAATTGCAGGCATTTTTGTAATAACATCTATGGAATTTGTGATAAAACTCTAAGTTTGATATATCATTTTTGTTGTAACCTCTTTAGATGGTGGTATTGTTGTGTCAACTCTTTTCTCTATAAGAGCAAGTGCAAGTTTCATCGCAGCTTCTGCGTCGTGTACACAATCATGAGGAAGGCCATCCATTCGGACTTCGTAACCCAATACAGACTGAAAATTTGAAGACAAAGAATGTTATTTGTATGTGAATATCTTCATGACTCAGTATGGAAACCTCGGTTTAGACTTACCTTGCAAAGGTTATTAAGAGAAGGTCTTCTGAGCTTTCGCGCATTGGCATACTTGAATACAAGTGCAGTATCGATTACTTTGGGATGATCAATCTTCAACACTGGGATCAAAATTCCGATAATTTGTAGTAAACAACCAATGAAAAAAACTGAATCAAGACTGACTCTGCTGGTGCTGGGAACTTTCTACTGACCTTCCAAATCTTTGTTCAAACTGTGACCTACCAGAATAGTACCCTTGGAAAGAAACGGCTGCAACATTTCCTGCACCAATTCACAATATCAACCTAACCACTATACATGTATTGCTGGTAAAGAAAGAATCAATAGAAAGGCTCTATAAGGTACCTGTACATCTACCACAGAGAGAGTAGCTTTTGCAATATCTTCAGCAGTAACTCCTGTAATGTCTGTCCTATAGTCAACTACAGGTTCGTCCGGCTTCACAAATTTGTCAAGAATTACCTGAACCATGAACATTATGATCACCTGAGTCAAAGAAACATAAAGAATTGAAAATCACTAACTCTAAGCTATACCTTTAAATCACGGTCTACAGCGGCAACTCTAACCAAACCCTCAGTTCCATCTTCACAAAGAACCATCTCACAATCAACAGCAACCAGTTCGGTCGATTTCATCATCTTCGACATCTTCATTCCAACATTGGATATAAACCAATCCTGCATAGCAATTCAAAAAGTCTTCAAGAACCCCACAAAACTTGGAAACACTAAAACATCAAGAGCACATTGTTCAGGACAGTAAACAAAACCTCAAAGTATGGCTTGAATGAATAATCTCGTGCGTAATCGGGATGCTCAACAGTCAGTCGAACTAGCGTCTGTACTTCCAACAATACTTTGATAAGCTCAAACGTCAAAAAACAAGTTTTTGACTAATTTCCAACAAAAGCTAGCCTCACCTGCTCAGGAGTGTCATTATCAGGAGATTCCTGCTTGAACTTTTCAATCATGAGATGATTAACGTGACTCTGGAGAACCTAATCAAACACGAGAGAGATTAAAAACCAAGACTTTACAAGAATCATCATATGGGTTTTTCTTGACTTACCTGGAGATCTTCTTTCTTCTTGAAACTCGTCAGAAATGCGACCAAGTCTTCATGAGAATGCTTACAAGGGTCACTTGGGGATGATGATTCTAGAAACTCCTTCCACCCTCCGTTTTCGCCTCGCAAACTTCGACTCTGCACTAACTTCACCAACTCCTCGAGCACCTAATCAGACAATTTCAAGGAATCGTAAGGTAATTCGACCTCAAGATAGTTACTTGGCCTCATAAACTTAAAGAATGCGACGAACTTCCTTGTCTGCGGTGGATAGTAGAAGCTCCATTGTACGAAACAATGCTGTGGACTGTGGANCTGTGGACTGTGGAGGACTCCAACTGTTTGAGGAAGAAGGAAGAGAGTTTTTAACTTTTTATTCTGCCTTTCTCTTCTTTGCTTACTTTGTCATATGTTAATAAATTTTGTTTTCTTAATATATGTACCAATATACCATAGTTTCAGTTCTACATAAATTTTGTTAATTTTGCAGACTATCAAAGTTTATTTGGAGAATCTTGTCATCATGATAGTGATACTCTATATATAAATTCTATTTTTCAATTATACTCATGCTTCATTTTGAGTCCATCTCCTGAATGTGCAAGCCACAAGTAACCCTAACTTTGTCCTTAACATGGCTAACCTACCAGGCTACCACCATCATCAGCCGTAAGTGGTGGCTCCTCGACCACCGTCTCAAGATCTCTACGATCATCACCATCCTCCTAGACCACATCACCATCCATACTCACCACCAACGTCCTCCTCTGTTCACGTAGCCATTCCTTAATTTCACTTGTAACCACACTACATTTCATCACTTTCAGTTTCAGTAGCTTAGGACACCCTAAAGCCAGCGCCTTGATCCCTTCGTGCGAAACCAGACAGCCCTTGATACAGACTTTCCTCAACGCCAAGCATTTCTCCGCGATGCAAGCAATCTCTGTGTCCCCAATTGTATCACTCTCACAAAGAGCTAGCCGTTCGAGTTTCTTACAGTTTGAAGCAATAGCAGACAAGCTCTTATGAGTCGCAATAACACTGATTAGTACAAGTTCTTGCAAATTCAAACAATGTTCAGCTACAGCCATCAGACCTCTGTCACCGATTCTCTTAGTCCTCCCCACTTCGATATGAAGCTCTCTAAGTAACTTGCACCTCTCTGCAACTTTAGCTAAACAAGAATTCGAGAACTGACGAATTCTCAGTATATGCAAAGTCTCTACATTTGGACATTTCAATATCCCAGAGAATCCAGCTTTGGTCACTTGGAGCTTCTCCAAGTAAATCTCAGTTAAAGAACTACTTCCAACTCCATTCATTTGAAGAACTCTATCCCAATTCCCTCCGCAACCAATGATTCTCAGTTTTTTCAAGCTTCTTGATGCATCCAAAGCTTCGAATACCTGCCCATTAACGAGCTCCGTCAAGCAAAGCGACCTGAGTGAAGAAGACAAACGCAGCTGGATCGGTTCATTCAATTCAAAAATTCCCCCAATCCGCTTCACAGATAACTCCTCCAGAAGCTTGCAATGCTCGAGAATAGCGTTTAAACCTTTCGCACCGAATTCGCAAGAGCAACACCGGAACTTCCTCAAGTTTTTACAGTTTCTAGCAAACGATTCCAAACCTAGATCCGTAATCTCGCGACAACCACGAAGCTTAACTCGAGNACAATGCTCGAGAATAGCGTTTAAACCTTTCGCACCGAATTCGCAAGAGCAACACCGGAACTTCCTCAAGTTTTTACAGTTTCTCGCAAACGATTCCAAACCTAGATCCGTAATCTCGCGACAACCACGAAGCTTAACTCGAGTAAGATTCGAGCAGCGTAACGAGACCATAACCAACGCTTCATCGCTCAAACTTAAGGAATTCTCAACACATCGAAGACCTAGCTTCGTCACGGAATCAAACCGATTGAACAGACAAGGCAAAAAGGAGAGAATCTCCGCCTTCGCGTCAAGCGATAAACGGTGACNGAAAGGAGAGAATCTCTGCCTTCGCGTCAAGGGATAACCGGTGACGATTATGACCGTCGACTAACAACCACCGTTTGCATACGAGAGAACACCGTTTCCGATCTCCGGCGCCGAGAAATTGAAAGACATGAGCGAGACAATCGTTCGGTATAACTCCCGAGAAATCGAAATCTTCCCCTCCGAAACCAATCGATTCACAATGGAAAAACTGCGGAGACGACCGGAGCGATAATGCAGAATCCCTAACACTCGGTTCCGCCGGAGACGACGGAGCCTGGCCCATTCCGGCACTGAATCAGTTAAAAGTTAGGTGGAGTCGCGAGTCACGAGTGACTCGTGAGTCGTGAGATTTTTCAGTTTTTTCTTTTAGGTAGTCACTAATCCCTTTTCAAAGCTAATTTATATTCCCCCATCTTACACGTCTGGCCCAATGGGCTTTCTACTACTACTTCAATTTCATCCGTTTGATCAAAAACACTTTTAAACCGATTATGTAATTAGTCTCATCTATGTATGAAATAGTCTGTAATTCTGGTTAGAACTAACTTGATATCTCGTATAAATATTGTTATTGTTGGTGTTGGTTTAAACCCCAAAACCGAACTGAGAAAAAAACCATTAGGAGAAACCGAAATTGAGGTTTGCGAGCGAAAACTTGCTACTCTCAAACGGGGTAAGTTCGAGCAGAGATCAAGGAGGTGAAAGTTGATGAGGCCATGCTCTGTATGAGGAGAGTTGTTTAGCTAGTAGTCAAAATATAAAACGAGCACAAGAGTTTATTTAATTAAGAAGTATAAACATTTAGAGATACATCTAGTATGAGACCATGTTGTATTTTTTATTCTTCATTCAATACAAAGATATATACGTAGTCCCAAAGAAAACCTTGTTATAAGAAAAATGCGGATTTTTGGCATCCATAGTTATCAACTCGTTTGTTGATGTTCCAAAACAAAACTTAGATCGTAGAGATCTTTCATAAGTGGAAACATTTGAAGACTCTTTCATCCACGTTGTAAGGATATGAAGAGGCATGAATATTCACTAATGGATCAAAAAGGCCCAATACCTACAACAATTTGAAAAGCCCAGTACCATTGTTTTTTTTTTTTTTTTTTTTTTTTTTTTTTTTTTTTNCACTGTTTGGTTTTGGACTTTTGGGTGCAAAATGCAAAAATTGCATTACTTAAATCTTTGACCAAAAAAAAAAAGAAAAAATATATATTACTGAAATCTCAAAAGAGTAAAAATGAATTGATAGGCTTTATTTAGTGTGGGATAAATATGAATTGAATTTCATGAAATGGAGAAAAAGATGGAGAAATATAGTATTTGTGGAAGCCTTTTGTGAAGTTGGGTTGGGTTTTGCTGGAATACACTAGACTAGGTTTAATCCGTCTCTCCACATCTTGCTTAGATTCTTGAGCCAATGGAAAGTAAAATAAATACCAAAAAGCATGAGACTGGTAATGTAGTATAGTTTGTTTTTTTCCTTAGAGAATTTTCTAAAAATTGGCGAAATCTCCCACAACTCGACGACAAAAACAAAAAATGATGTACTAATACAGAAGGGAAAAAAAATGAGGAACTTTACACAGCGGTTTCTAAGTAAAATAACCGAACGATTATATATATATTTTTTTTTTGAACAGCTCTGAACGATTATATATATGAAAATGGTGAATAAATTTGGAAAGTAACCAAAAAAGAAAAATTAGAGATGCGATTGACATGAGATATGGTTATTTGTGTCTTTTCAGGCTTTATAAAAAATTAGTTAATGAAGCCAATATTTGACCCAAAAATGAAAAATGTTCATGAAAGTAATATAATATCACTAATTAGGTTTATTTAAAAACTACTACTCCCTCCGTTCCGTAAAGATGAATTTTCTACGAAAAAATTATGTTCCAAAAAAATGAATTTTCTCTGTTTTTAATGCAGAATTGTCAATTCCAAGACGTAATAATTGAGTTTTAAGCATAACTATTGGTTTAGATTTATTGGAAAATGTGAAATACCGAAAAACTGTGTAATATTAATTGTTTTTTTTAATCTGTGTGAAATCCCTCCGAAATTTATCTTTATGAAACGGAGGGAGTATCAGTTACATTGTTAATATGCCGTCATTTTTACTGTGACAATATATCTTTTTAAAAACATATATTAAGTTTTCAAATTAGTTGATGATGCAGCGACTACATTAATATCAACATCAAGTTACATTTCTTATGACTTCCGTAAAAAAATTATGGGTGTAGATGGTACCGGCTGAATCTGGCTGAATGTGGAATCTGGCTGAATTTATTTAAGATTTTCTGTGGAATTTGGCTGAATATATTGAAATGTAAATGGTACCGGCTGAATGGAATCTGGCTGAATGTAACATATTAGTTTTATCAAAAGAATAAATATAGTTGATTAGGTAACTAAAATAACTAAATAAATTAATAAATTTATTTATTTTTATAATTAATAACGGAATAGTTGTGGGAAATTGCTTATTTAATTCCTCAACTATTTACAATTAGCACTTTTATTCCCCAAGTATGAGTTGCTCACTTTTATTCCCCAAGTTTGCATTCACTGCTCGAAATTGTGATTAAAAAAGTGAGCCGTTAAACAGAGAAGAACGTCGTTAACATTAAACCCAAAATCATCTGCATCAACAGATGTATTATCAGCAGAGTCGACATTTTCTTCTTCGTTCCCACTTTTTTCACCTCCAGCTTCAGTTTCAACTGCTGCTTCTTCTTCACCGGATCTTTGTACTTCACAATCTTCAGCCCTATTCATTATTGCTTCTCTTGGTTCTTCACGTGGTCTCTCTGTAGAAATTATCGTATCAGGTTGAAACTCACTCAATGGCTGCCTCCGCACAGGAATTTTCTTCCGTCTTCCTCTTGTTCCGGTGAAAGTCTTCACCATCTCTCGTCAAAAATACGTCTCCACGGATTGTGTCTCTTCTCTCCTAGGGTCGTTGTGTTTAGAAAGTTAGGAACTTAGGTTTTTGTGTATAGAATGAAAAATGCAATTAGATTTTAGGTTTAAAGTTAACGACGCTCTTCTCTGTTTAACGGCTGACTTTTTTAATCACAATTTCGAGCAGTCAACGCAAACTTGGGGAATAAAAGTGAGCAACGCATACTTGGAGAATAAAAGTGCTAATTGCAAATAGTTTAGGAATTAAATAAGCAATTTCCCGAATAGTTGTTGGCAATAAAAAAAATAAAAGTTTTTGAATGACTAATTTCAAGAAGTGAAAAAAATGTTTGGAATTCGTTATCTTATCCAATCAAGATCTGTTCCGTTCCAGAATATATAAAAAATATGCAAATCAGCTAATATTATTTAGACCCATAAACTGATATATGTTATATTTGTATGATTAAAATGGTCATTTCCAAACGTTTTCAAAACATATTAAAAATATAATTTATAATATTAATAATTTTTAAATTAAAACATAAAAACAAATGTTGAAAAAAAAAATCATATGCATGTTGTCGATTCATTATTATCTACATATTATAAGTCAACATTTACTTTTTCAATTAATTAAACTTAAATTGAGGTGAAAAAAAAAAAAAAAAAAAATTCCAACTGAATTTGAAATAGAAATAAGCTGGAATTTAGTTAAATAAGCTGGAATTTTTTTTTGAGCTGTTACCAATTACTACCTATATATGTCACTATAAATATGCACAAGTAGCAGCACAACGCACAAATTAGTTCCTAATTATGTTTAGTAGATATGAGTTGTAGAGGAAAAACGTGTTTTTAAAATTAAAATTGGCATAAATACATTGTGTTAAAACAAAAATCTAGGTTTTTATATTTTTATTTAAGAATATAGTTTTCATGATGTTTAGATTAAGTGCCAATAGTCCACACCACTGATTCAAACTAAAGTAATAATAAGTCATGTTGGTGTTTTACTTTGCTAACACAAAAATGAGAAACTGCAAATTAATCAGGAAAAATAAAAAATGCATAAGAATAAAAACAAAAGGTATATTAGTCATATTATTCCCGGAGAATTTCAAAACTTTCATTTTTTAGCTACCACTTTTCAAAAATATCACATTGTAGGATATATTTTTGAGTAAAGTTATCATTTTGAATATTTGTATAACGTTTTATTGGGTTTTAAGATTTATGAATCATGTACCCTAAAAAGGGTTTTGACTCTAAAATCTACAAAATCTAGTTATTAAACACCCTATCTCTATAAAGTTAAAACTTTAAACTTAAATAGTTATTAAACACTAAACTCTATCTCTCTAAGTTTTGATCATAAAGTACTCTAAGTCATGGAACCCTAAACGAACTTTAAATCCTAAAAATAATATTTTTGAAAAAATAAAAACTTTTGGTATTTTTGAAATATAGTTCATCCAAAATGATATTTTTGGAATTTCTCTATTATTTGGTTTAAAAATGTATAATTACATTGTTTAAGATCAATGAAGAGATAGTTAAATATTTTTCTCTAAATCTAAAAAAACAAAAAAAATAAAATAAATAAAATAAATATTATTTAGTTTTTCAATACATTTCATAGACTATATAGCCCCCCTTCTATGATGGAAACTGGAAAGCTGTTGGTTATCAAAATCTTCCAACAATGTATAGTGAATTAATGCCATTTATAAAATTTTATTGTATTAAATCATTTCATTCTATTTATATTTGATCGGAATATAAGAATTTATGGGGTCACTCTTAAAAGATATAAATTGTTGAAATGATTTTTTTTTTTTTTTTGTTCTCAAAGAGAAAGAAGTCTTTCATGAAAAATTATGAAGACATTGACCACAAGTAAGAGGCAGCTCATTATTGTAATTTATTTATCTATTTTCTGATTATTGTAAAATGTTAGTACTATTTAGAGCAAACTGATGGCAGCTGTATGTAACTAATGTTATTGTAAAAATTCAAATTATATTTGGTCGCTTTATTAGAAATTCACCCATGCTTCTCTGCCCCTGTCGTGGAGTTACCAGTTTGATTAAATTTTGTATAGTTTTATATATTTTTCTCATAAATTTATAGTCATGGCCCCATCACCAGCCTGTTTTCTTACTTTTTACCAATTATTATTTTTTCTTCTGTATAGAAAGAAAGAAATGTTTAATTTGTAACAAAGTGAAATCACATGTTTCGGTTGTTTACGAGATGTGTTTCCATATTCTTTTTTCGTATATATTTGTGAAATACATTATAGAGATTTGATATCATTACACAATACATACTAATATAATAAGTTCTTTTTGTTGTCTCTTTTTTTCCAACCAAAATATTATTGTAAGAAGAACAGTGACGAGAGCTAGAAACGGCTAACTTTTTTCCAGGTTTGACTACCAAATTAATCCTGACACACGTTGTGATCATTTGATTATTTTAGTTTTTTTTATTATATCATAATACGAAATTTATTATTATGAACTGGTACCAGTAATTAGGTTGGTGGTAATGATGTTAGATTATGTAATAATGAGAAGGTACCAATAATGATGGAAAATCATGAAGACATGAATATTATTTCTGTCGATTTTTATTTGGATTGGAGCATTAAAAAAGTATTATGTTACCTAACATCTTTATCATCATGCTCACTATTCAAATAGCAATGCAATGAGTGAGTGATAAAACTAGCTATGGAAATAAAAACTCTGTCTAATGAAACAAAATTGTCCAAGTGAAAATTCTTTTTATGTTTTTTTTTTTTTTTTGTGTCAACCATACATTTAATTATAATAATCCAGTGAAAAATTATTTTAGCATGCAAAACATATTTTCTGTTGTATTTTGAATAAAGAAGTGCAAAATTTACTATAACTTTTTCTGTATTTTGCTGCTTTTTTTTTTTTAATAACTTTAATATCTTACCCTTTATTTAATAAAACCAAGTTATGATAGTTGATAAGTGGTAAGCTAATGCAACCGCGCAATATTCCTATACACTTGCAAGTTGTAACTTGCGCCGATTTCCTTATGTTAATTATGAAGTTCATTGTTTAAGCCTTTAAGGTGTAGTGTGGAGACTCAAATGTCTTTTCTATGGGTAGACAGAAGACTAGAAACTATTAGTTATGTATTTTACAATAACAAATCTTAACTTTTAAAATTTTTTTAACAATAACGAAATATTTTATATGTATTAATTTATTCAAATTTGGATACTCTATCTTGATGGATACTACCAAGATAATAAGATTCAACATATTTCGATAGAAATGTTAATAGCTTACAATTTGAAGTCTTTAAAGCTAACGAAAACGAAGCAGTATCATAGAAAGTAGATGAAAACTAGCACTTAGAATACAATCCTAATTTTCACTATTTATTGTCCTCGGTGTCTACCGGTATACGACATTATATCATAGATCACATAAAGAAACAGATGTGTGTTTCTAAGATGATTCTACTCTCATCGTAGAGTGTATGAATCTCTCATAAGTTGCAGGAAAGTGTACATAAACCTTTTCTCTTCGTGCTAAATTGAATGTATTGATCTACATCATGATTTGCATGATCGCTAAACAATATACATTTGTGGTTATCTCTAAGGCAGATTGCTTCGATATAAAAAGGAACAGTATATTATTCAACAATAAACTACGAGGTATAAAATGGAACAATTTACCTTTTCTGCTAAACAAGAAAAAAATAAATATATATATTGCTCCCAATGGTGACATGTAGTTTGCGGTGCGGAATGAGTGGATTACGGTTTGCGGTACGGTTTAGTAAAAACCCACAATGTGGATTAGGTGCGGTTTGTAAAAAACAGTGTAAATAAGTGGTTTTGTGATAAAACGTGAATGGTTATCTAAAATAAAAACCGTACTATAAACCACACTTCACTTCTCACCATTCAAGGTCATAACATAACTAGAGATGAGAAACATGAGATTTTTTTTTTTTTTTTTAGCTCAACAACGATATATTCAAATACTCAAAAGCTTAAACTGTTTTATCATATTCCACTTCATTCGTTACCCAATTTGGCACTAATGAATACAACTTAGGAGCATAATTCGAAAAAGAAAGAGCTTCCTTTGCTATTCGGTCGGCCACGATATTTGCTTCTCTTGTCTTGTGAACCACTTTAACCTCTTGAAAATGGGAGAGAAGACGGATAATGTCTTGACAGAGTGGAGTAATTGATGGCATTTCCTCTCCTTTTGTAAGAGCTTCTACAAGAATTTTAGAATCAGTTTCAAATATAACCTTTGGATACACTAAGGCTGCAATTCTTATAGTTTCCCAACGAATTGCTTCATCCTCAATTTCTTAAACTGATCTTGGTCTTGGCACAACCCTTGCTCTCATCCATAAAACCTTCCTAACTTGGTCACGTAAAACCCAACCTATTCCACCCACATTCAAATTAGATACCCATGCCCCATCAACATAAGTATATGTGATTATGGGTATTTTTGACAATTTTCTCTAGAAATAATTTGGTCTTATCTTGATTTTTTCAAGCTTCTAAAATCGATAAAAATTGTAAACCGCACTTGTAACTCCGAAATGCACCTAGTCTGATGTGTTTCGATAGCTACATGTGGTATTCACTTTCTTTCATTATATGAGATTCATTGTATTACTTTTAATTATTTCAAATTCTTTCATCAATAACGAATCTTCTTTCTTGAGTTACGCACCATACTTGTCTATTTATGCTGAATGGTGACACAGTAAGTTGGGCCCACATAAATTTTTACCAAAAACGCCCCGCCAAGTGTCCACGATTCACAGCCGAAGTTAACCTATCGACCAATCCCTTAAGGTGTGTGTAGCCGCTGAGAAATCCACTCATCGAATTTTTTTAATATATATAAAGCGTGACACCAATTCGACTGCTTAAATGAGATTTGTTAAATAATTCTATGCTTCAAGGTAATCGATCTTTGGTTTTTTTTTTTTTTTTTTTTTCCCAANATCTTTGGTTTTTTTTTTTTTTTTTTGTCACCAATCGATCTTTGGTTTAGACTCACAATGTAGTTCCCTCTTAATTGTAAGAACCACTAGTCCACCATCACTTGGTAGATGAATAAAACAACTGGAAATCTAGTAAAAATGATATTATAGAAAAGTCAAATGCTAGTTAGATAAAAATTATTTATGTGTTTCAAATGAAAATACTTTAAATGTATTTTTCAAAAACTTCAAGCAAACGACAATACTAAGGTTATTTATATTAGTTTACATAAATGTATTTATGAAAAATAAAGCAGGCAACAATATTGAGATTATTTTGCAATAGTATTTTTTTTTTAAATTACCAAAAAAAATATATTTAAGATTATAAAATTTAGTTTTTATGTTTTCTTACTTATCGAATAAAAAAAAGAAGTACTAGTGAATGTGACTTTTATAAGTTTATGGATCACTCAGTCAGAGTCCTCTATAAATGAATTATAAGTTTTAAAAGTATATATCCTGATTATTGCCATGTATTCAAATTAATATAGACATTATGATTTTTTTTTTATATAATGTATTAGCCATAGATATGAAAACGAGCTAAAAGATAAAATCAAATGTTTAAACCTTATGTAAAAATTAAACAAGTAAAATTACCAAATGATGGTAAATGATCAAAACTCGAAAAAATGATACACGTATTTTTAGTAGACCGAATATCCAATCAAAGAGTGAATATACAAAATTTTACTAATCGATATAAGCAATCTCAGTCAATATGAGAAATCAACATGTATTGTTTTTGCAAGTGGTTTTTTTCATATTCAAACCATTTCAGTGCCACCAAAAAATTTATCTTCTTTTAGTTCCTATTCAAAACCAAAGATTTTAATTCTCTCAATCTGTTACATTAGTGTCACATCTTACTATACAAGTTTTAACATCTCTACTATTCTTTTGCTAAAAGGGAGATCAATACTACTTGATCACCAGTTAAATACATATATAGATATTAAAATGCTACTAATATATAAAGAAATTTAAAAGATAGTATTATTATTTATTTAAACAATTAGACACAAAATCCTATGAAAAATAAATATTTAAATTTAAAAATAAAACGTAATT
>OVAF01003087.1:0-13445 GCA_900406245.1 Odontarrhena argentea
TCTAGATTTACAATAAAAATCAAATTGTAGTCTATAAATAGCAATTCCCACTACATTTTAAGATAATCATTTCATATAATATCACTTTTGTACGTGTCAATAAAAGATATACCATTTATTTATAAAAATAAAATTGTTTTATTTTTCGTAATATATTACTGAGTATTATGTTATATAATCAAAACAAACCCATATTATAAACCTTTTATATTACATCATTACTGTATCATTTTTTTTTTTCTGTTGTTGGAGGATTTGTGAATCTTGTTGTTGAGTTTGATTGTATCTTATTTAAAAGTCTTATATTTATGTGATATTGATATTGACAAAAACAGCTTCCACGGCCAAAATGTACAAAGTCCACAATTCCAAGGAGAGATTGAATTTTGATGGCATTTATTGTGATGGATGTATTTAGTTTGTTGCTCAACCAGTCAATTCTCTGGTTTGATATAATCTATTACATAAATGCAATACTAATAAGAAAGGCAATAAAATGTTTTAATGAAATGAATGGTAAACCTAATGTATATCCTAAAGACCACACTGAGTTGAAGATGTTAACACCATATGCATGTACCCAACAAACATTTACAAGTCTTTACCAAACTATATACCATCTTTGAATAAGAATAATCTTACTATGTTTTCATAGTCTTCTATAAAAATAATTTTTATACATAATTATGTAAATAGATTAAATTTCAGTAAAAAATAATACACAAAGACTACAAAGAATTTCCGACAAAAAAGAATAAGACTACAATTGAATTTTCAAATTGGTGACCAACAAAATGATCAAGCAAGAGATAAAGCTAGTGAATATTACAATAATCAAACAAAGGCATAGTGATGATACATGGAAATTCAAAACTCCTCCAAAACATCATATGTGAAAAGATTTTTCAAGAGAAAAAATTTCTTCGTAATTTTTTCGATTGAACAAGAGATAAAGCTAATGAAGATAATAATACTGAGACAAATACATACTGATAATACGTTGAAAATTTTAAACTCCTCTAGAACATCATATGTGAAAAGATTTTTCAAGAGATTATTGTTCCGTAATTTAACACTTTTTATTACAACTACAAAGTTATCAAAACTTTGAAAATCGGATTTGACTACACAAATAACTAAAATAATTCCTAACATGAGAAAAAAAATTAGATCACATTATTATGTGTCTTAATAACTGAAATTTATGTATATACCAAGACCGTTCACAACATATCAGAAATTTGGAATGAAACAAATTTCATAATTTTTCTGTTGGGGTAATCTGCAATCATATTATAGACTTAAAAGCAAAAAAAAAAAAAAAAAAAAAAAAAAANATCACAAAATAAAACATCAAATTTATCTTTCAAAGTATGTTTTTTTCCGCAAGCAATTGTTAATTTGATTAACGATCATATTACTTTTGGTACGTTTTATTTCTCCATACATTTTTTTTTCATATATATATATATATTTTTTTTTTTTTTTCATATATATATATATAAGATTATATATATTCGTGGAAGAGTGTATCATGTATATAGAATCGAATATACAAGCAAGATAATATGTATTACAATCTTCTACTTAACAATTTTTTGAAAAGAGAAAACAACAAACCAAGTTAAATGCATAAATAATAAAGTCAGTACATATAAAAAAGTGGTTTAATTAATATATCAAAAAAAGGAAGAAAGGAGAAAAGTTGAGGTATATGTTGACTTGTATGATCTCATAATTTGAAATAAATATTCTTCCAGCTCTTACAGAACCGCGTCTTGTTTCATTAGCTTCTAATTATTTTATTGGTTTCAGTCACATTACAAGATATGAAGATAATTGGAATTTAATTATGTTATAGAAAATATTATAAGCATTCATAATGATTTCTTCCTATAAGAAGTTCTTGAAAACTAAAAACCAAAAGAGAAAAAGGTCTTGAAAAAACACCAAAGCTGTCATATGCATAATCTTGTATGATTTAAATCTTGCTTAGTTTCAGTCAATATACTAACCCCAACCATTTCACAGAGATATGCTATCTATATCAAAATAACAATAAATGATATTAATTTAGTTTATGCAAATGAATAATAAATCAAGTTTTTTTATTAACAAATAAAAAACATAATTTATAATTGATCTTAAAACAATTGAACTAATTGTAAAACAAACTACCTACATAATAAGATTATTCACAATATGTAAAAAATAAAAAAGAATGTATTTTCAAATGATTTTTTTGTTTTTTTGTCAACAAACATACATTGTATATTGAGGTGACTCAAATACAAGTTGTGATACAGTAACAATTCTAGCATAAACCGCTAGGCTATATATTATGGTCAAGTGGAAACATTTTTTCACCGGAAAGATTTTTGGAAACACAATTATAAAAGTACTAGATTTTGATCCGCGCTTGAGCGCCAAGCGCATAGTTTTTTATATATCACAAAATATTTTATTATTAATTAAGTATATTATCATATCTACAAAACATACAAATATTTTTTTTTAATGAAGTATAATAGTCTACCAAACATATAAAGATTTATAATATCTATGTATTTTTATCATTATGGTAGTGTCACATAAGAAAATTTTTAATTTTTTTTATTAGGTGTCTTTTTGAAATGTTTTGATTGGTCTCTCTAATTATTGTGAGTCTTCTTTTAATCTTATGCTGACACATGCATAAAACTTTTCGTATCTCTGAGTTTCTCAATTAATATATAAAAGATAATTTAAAAAAAAAGAATAAATGTTTGTTAATAGGTTACCAATAAGATTATCTTTTGGTAAAAAACTAAAGAAGAAGACAGAAGAAGTAAGGACAAAAAGGGAATTTGACAAACATATGTTTCTCTTAAAAGAGCTGTGTGCATAAAGTTGGAGGACTCTAAAGCTATTCCTCAGAAGATACCAAACAGAACAGAGCACAGAAGAAGTTTCAAGAAAATTCAAATATAATTCGAGAGAGAGATGGGAGATGTGGTATTGCTGATTGACGAGAAGAATTGGAAATCACGTTGCAGAATCTGTCACGAAGAAGAAGAAGAAGAAAGTTACTTTGAAGTTCCTTGTGCTTGCTCAGGCACCGTTAAGGTAAGAAAACCAACAACAACGAGATGATCATATATCTAATTTTTTTTTTTTTTTTTGAATTGTGTTAGTAATGATGTTGTGGATCATCAGTTCGCACACAGAGATTGCATACAACGTTGGTGTAATGAGAAAGGCGACACCACTTGTGAAATCTGTCTTCAGGTTCTTCTTTCTTTCTTCTTCTTCTTCTTTTTCGGGATTTCGAAATTATTCTTAAAAGTTTGTTTTTTTAAAAAATGTTTTGGGCGAGAATTTGGTTTTTGACTAATAAAAATCGTTTTATGTGTCTCAAGTTCTTGAATTGCTCTGTTTATTGGCATCACTCTGTTTCTTCCGTGTTTGTTTTTTGTCGTCTAATAATTTTTCATAAGCATTATGATATTATTACCAAAATCAAATAGAATCTCATTGTCGCAATCACTATTCACTTGTGAACCCTTCTTTTAATATATATAAAAAAGTTATTTCTTTCTAAATTCAGTAAATTTTTAGAAGTAACGTTGGAAAACAAATGGTTTTAATTTATTTTGTTTGTTCTATATAATGGGACCCAATAAACAAAAATGTAAGATTTTCTGTTGAAATTATGCAGGTGTATAGACATGGATATACAGCAATTCCAAAACAGCCTAAATTAATTGAAGCAGAAGTCACAATCAGGTAATTTTATTATTATTATAAAAAGTGATTGTAGATATGAAAATTTGCAAAGAATTGATTTCATTGACGTGGTTTCTTGATACCTTCCTTTGGTTACGCGTATTGGGAGATAGCTTGCAAATACTTTATTACTAATATATTCCATAATAATGATACTAAAAATTTGGCAATGTAATGAAACAGAGAATATAGAGGAAGAAGAAGAAGAAGATTAGTGTCCATAGCTGAATCTGAATTTACTCAGTGTGACACAGTTGCTGATAAAGTAGCTTCTTTTTGCCGATATTTAACTTTCACTGTAAGGATTCTTCTCTTCTTAAATTACCAGAATTTTGGTTACCAAAAAAGTAATAATAAAAAAATAAAAAAATTAGTTATAAAAACAAATGATGAAAAGTCTTTAGGGAGGAGCTTTGAAATCGATATGGCAACCACTACTTACTGTTCCATAGCTTTTTTTCTATTGGCCAAATCTGTATGGTAGTTATGTGGCAAAGCCTATTTATATTCTGTGGTGTTTTATACTATTATAATGTTTCTTTTTCCCACCATGAAAAAAGTACGTTTCAGTTCAAAAATATATATGAATGTTACCGTTATAGACCTTTTTAGCCTTTTACAATTTGTTGATATATTCTATACTTTTTTTTTTTTTTTTTAAAAAAAAATTTGGNCAAGTTATAATTGCAAAGTTGGGGTTTAGAAATTTTACATCTACTGTATGGTTGGGTGAAGTTGGTGGTTGGCCAATAATTTCTGAGTTTTTTAGCCTCACAATATATTTCCATTGTCTCACCTAAAACCACAACTCCTACCAAAACTATTTTTTCTTACCCTTTTACCAAATCTGCATTGCTTCGTATATTATACTCCCGTTTTTAGACGTTTCACATTTTTTTCTACTAAGTATATTACAAAAACCACTGAATATTTCTAATTTATTTTAAGTAGAAACAAATCCAATAATTTTTGATAAAATTTACGTTAAATTCTAAAACAAGTTTTGGGGGAAAAAACAGAGTGACAATTATCTTTGACTAGTGTGCTTCTTTTTAGCAACTTGAGTTTTTGTGGTCAAATAAATAATTAAGCAATTGTTGAACCATTTTTTAATTACTACATATGTGAAAATAGTATTTGTTAATTAGGATTACATGAATTTGCAGCTTTCAGTGCTTCTGCTGATGAAACATACATTCGATGTGGTTTATGGAACACAAGACTTTCCATTCACTGTTTTCACGGTAAAACAAAACAGTGAATAGTACCACTCAAGAGAATAAAATGATCATTTCATTAACTTTGATTTATGATGCGTAGGTACTAACATTAAAGGCCATTGGGATTCTATTGCCAATGTTCATTATCATTCGGACTATCGGAGCTATTCAAAAGACTCTCCGTCGTCTTCAATATCTCGTAAGTTCCCCAATTTTTTTTTAACAATCTAATGTTCCCTTTTGACTTTGTAAGTTTTTAGTTTTTACAAACATATTTTGCATGTGAGTTGGGGAAATTATTATTCATGCATGCGAGTACGAATGCATTAATACTATAGTTTTGTTTGTAGGAACCACGTTTTCTAAAGATTTTGTGATCATGGCCAAATATCTTCTAAACCATATTTGACTTTGATTTATTCGTGTTTCATTAAATGCCAACATGTTTGAAATTTTCAACTTTCCGTCTGTTTGTTGACTTTATTTCGGTGATGTTTGACTTTTGAAAAATATAGGAATCTGAAGAAGAAGATTATACGTTGAGCTCTGACGAGGATGATGAGTTGGAAGATGAAGAGCAACAACAACATCTGGCTTAATCATAATTATTCCTCCATTTAACCACAATTCTTTTCTTCTTTTTTCTATTTGTTTCTAATTCTTTTCAATGTAAAGCATTTATTCGATGCTCATCATGGTCATCAGTACAAAAAGTAATATCAAAGACGTACATTTTTTAACATGAGTTCAGATTAAACCGAATCTGTGATTGCACAAAATGATATTTACAAAATTGACCCACCACAAGTCACAACAACAAAAAGGACTCTTGAAGCCAAAAGACTAAGTCTGCTCCGAGTTTTCGACAAACCGGAGAGGCAGTAAAATCAGTTGGTTAACCGGAGAAATGAGTTGGCCGTGTACTGTAGCTCAGATAATGAGTCCTTTGAAGCTGAGCTATCAGAATCTGATGAAACACTGCTGATGATCTGCTTTATCATTGCTGCCAATTTCCGCTCCCAATTTCCATGGTTTTTACCGTATAAGGCCTCAAATTCTTGGGATTTAACCACAGCTCTCTGAAGTAGGTAATCCGGGAGACCTACAGAGATTAAACCAAAGGAAAAACGATGAGCAGAGTGGCTCTTGTTTAAGTGAAACGAAAAGATAAAGCTCTAATGAATTCAATGTTCTTACCCGCTAGCCGAGCAACGTTAACTCCATAGCTTTTAGGACATGCACCCGAAGTTAATCTATAGAGAAATGTAACTTCTTCCACTCCACCACTTCCTTCTCCTACTTGACAACCCATATGGCAAAGTGAGACCTATTCAAAAATATCAATAACCATCCATTTTAGAGAAATTTCAGAATGTACACAAACAATCAAATGACTGATAGTGCTATTGAATGCTTTAACAAAGCTATTGATCAGTCTGAACCAGACTTTCACAATACCTTTGGATTGGTTTGATAATCCATTGAGAGACGATGATAATGAGTAGAGAACAATCCTCTACACTGCACTTTGTTTATGAAGTGCTCAAGTACGGATTCCCTGTCAAAGTTAAAGATTTTAGGATAAACTGAACAAATAATTGTAACTTTTTAACAGCAAGATACGCAATAATGGTTCGACATACGCAATGGCTTGTCCGTCTGACGTTGCTGTTCCTCGTCCAAGCTCATCTAACACCACCAGAGAATTCCGGGTTGCTGATGTCTGCAAATTATGATTATCATAAACTTCGGTCAATGTGGCTCTTGGTACTTCTCATAGTATTTAAACAAAGCACGTGAACAACACTCCAAAAGGTAACAGCTGTGATGGAGATCTTTAAAAGTTTTATGTGACCAATCTGACAAACAATATGAACATCACTTACCAGCATTACAGCAGTTTCTGCAAGTTCTGTTAAAAATGTGCTTTGTCCTGCCATAATATGGTCTTTTGCACCCATCCGGACAAAAATTCTGTCAACAGGCGAAAGCTCAAAGGTTTCTGCTGGGACATCTGCTCCTATCTGTGAAAAGCTAACTATTGCTTGAGTCTCTTTCATCAACATTAAATGGGTCAAAGTAAAAAAATGGTTACGTTACCTGAGCTAAGATTACAGCCAAGCAAACTTGGCGAAGAAGGGTTGATTTTCCACCCATGTTGGGGCCTGTCAGGAGGATGAACCTGGCCTGCTTTGAACCACCTATCTTCACATTATTTGGTACAAAAGAGCCTCTACCTAATGAATCACCCCTCAGAACTGGATGCCCTAGACCAGTGGCAGACAAGTGTGGAACATCATCAGATGTAGAACGTAATATTACTGGGCGGCATCTCACTCCTTCGTAAGAATCACTTGCAAAAGCAAGGCTGATTAACACATCAAGCTCTGAAATAGAGAATTTAAGTCAAGAACGCATCCACAAAAACATATAAGAGCATACTTTGTTTGCACACCTAATTCTATTAAACAATGTTTTACCGAAGCAATCTCTTGCTTATAAGATGTAATTGAACTATCTGCAGCGGGAGTTCTTTCACACAATTTCAGGGCACTCTAAGATTCATTTTTCTTCTACACGTCTAGTTCTAACTCAGTTTATAAAGTGTGGAACCAGACTCAATTCTAACTGGCTTGATTAATGCTCACAACGGAAAGGGTCTATATCATGACTCACAAAGCTAACATCTGGGTGGCAGTAATAAAACGGGTAATGAGAAAAAAAAAAAAAAGTTGTGGTGGAAGATATTGACAAGTTCTTTAAAAAATAAGACAAATCAAAGTTGGCATTTAAACAAAAGAACCATAAAAGTTCCTAATACCTGCTGTTGCAGAAACCAATTGTCTCCACTTTTCTTGATGATCGCAGAAACGTCCAATCAGTCTTTGTAAAATGCTCTTCAGAGCTGTCTCTTTTTCAGATTTTGCTTGTGATAGCTCTTTTAATAATTTCTTGATAGTGGGAGTCCAATACCGAAAGACACCCTAAAATACGGGTGTAAACAGTTAGAAATCCCATGATTAGAATCAAGGGTCTCTTTATAGTTGTTATACCAGCAATTTCGAGAAGACTATATATGCTCCTAACAGCGAGGTAAAGATCACGAGAAAACAACAAAACAATAAGAAATGCCAGGCAGAAAAGTAAAACCCAGATCGACTAGTTGAGATGAAATTACAATCACATTTCTTTAGCCTGTGAAAATTGGTAGACTGTTTACCTTTTTAGATGAGCACAATTCATAATCCTGAGGAACACTCCCACTTAAACTCTCAGGAACTTCCAAGAGGTATTCGTCTTTGCCAACGGTAACATAATTTATCTGGACAGGTTCACCAAATCTCTGATCAGCATCCTCAATTGATTAACGATTTAAGGTGAAAAAACATATATGAAAGTAATTCTCACCGATGCATCTCCGAGTAATTTCCGTTGCTCCTTCAGATGTTTTGTCAAACTGGATTCCAATTCTTTTACCGTTTTGCAGGTCGAGTCATACTCTTCATCAGCTCCTTCATGGGGTACCACACGTCCAGAACTGTGAGCTTCTACCCAATCAAAAGCATCCTTGAAATACTTAATAGAGGATGAGATGTTTGGAAGACTTTGACCTGACATAAAATTATGTAAGATGCTGGGCAATTTACTAGTCTAAGCATGTGAATATAGAGAATACTGATGATACCAGGAGTAAGTAAATGAAGCAGCCGCCTGGATTTATCATGCTTCAAAATATCGCGAAGGGATGAGCATGCTTCTGCCATTGTCTCACAACCACGTAGAGTTGATATGAACTCTTGTAGCTGTTTTTTCGTTGCATCCTCATACAGAACCACTTTCTCTCCATTTCTTCCACTAGCTTCACTGTAACATGTAACATAAGGATTTCCTTAACATATATGTGTGGTAGATCTCTGGTTTAAGCATGCAATGCAAAAAGTAATATCTTCACAATTGAGTCAATCCCTTACGTGCTAGAAAAGATACGTGCAATTAAGCGTTCCATGTCTGGAAGTTTGGACAATGCTTTCCGGAATTCCAGTGAGTATGGAAGATTTTCACCCTGAAGGTAGGACAGTACCATAATACAACTTGTGAGATTAATAGCATAAACTAGAGTCTTCACATTGCATGCAGAGTAAGCTTAATAATATTAAATAATTTCCAGAAATAGATGGTTAGTTGAAAGCATAGAAAAACATCATCTTTGCGACAATGGGAGAAGAGAGTAGTTAAAGAGATGAGCACATGGATCGCTGAATACAGAAATTGAAAAAGGGTAAAATGGGAACCAAGATGAGAGGTTATTGTCTACTTGAGAAAAAGAGAAATGTATTTTATTGCTTGTAACCCATTCCGCACATGTGAGCAGCATTTGAAGACAAACAATTGTTAAAAGACTCACCCGCAGAATTGCTACAGCATCTTGACGTTCCTTGATCAGTTCTGGGTTATATAAAGGTCTTGCCAGCCATGTTTTCAGTAACCGTTTCCCAGACGCAGTGACACATTGATTCAGTTGTGCATACAGCGTTCTACAAAAGACAATACCCATTTTGGATATGAACACCTATCAATTATGTTTGACAATATATTGTAAGATCGAGCAAACTTACCCAGAAAAGCCTCCATTTCTGCTGTTTTCAAATATCTCAAGGTTTTCGAGAGCAGCAGCATCAAGAACCATGTGCTGTTTCTCAGTAGAGTTGCTGAATTCACCGTACGGCAGCGATTCAAACTTGGCGAATCTAAGCAGACTCTCATCCAAGAAAGCTTGCCTCAGGTAGTAAATGGCACCACCAAGAGCAGAGAGTGCCAGGCGACTACTCTTATCTCCAGTTGCTAAATCAGACAGCAATTTTGGTAGGAGGCTTGAAACACTTTCATTGTTTAGGGATTCATCATCTAGAATCATTCCTTCACCGGATTCAGTAGAAGATGGTTCATAAGTGATTCGCTTGTAGAAAATACCAACTTCATGTATAGTCTTCTCTGCATTCCAAAATTCAGAAACTGGAACCAGATTGTTTACCAAGGGATTTCTGGTGTGTCTAACTATTGTTCTCTCTGTTGCAGAACTCAACACCTTAGCCGGTTTAATAATTTCCACAGGCCTTATCTCAGAGAGCAGGCAAGATAATGCACTGCAGTCTTGATCATCCTTGAACTAGTTGGTAAGAAAAAAGTAAAAAACTATAAAAATCCTAGGAGAGATGATTTAAAAATAATGTTAAATATGCTAAGCGCAAACTGGCGTCACTTTCCTTTGAATCAATATAGGACCATAACATACCTGCCCCAGGATGATTTTCTTTGTTGCAACATCAACCAAACAGACACCAAAATTGTGTTCACCTTCCTGGTCAGTTAAACTCTCCCCTCCTTCAGTCACCGCCATCAGATAAGACGCATCTGGATTAGTTAATAGCATCTCCCCATCTGTCAGCGTGCCTCTTGTAACAACTGCACATATTTCACGCTTCACAACCTACAAGAACATGAGTAATGTCACTAGGTGTCCTCCCTATCATAAATTTTCAAACAATTGCATCAGCAATCAAATAACTGGCTAGACACTGATAGTGCCTGCCCAAACTAAATTCACAATGGGACCTACTTTATCCTTGGAACCTTTCTCTTTTCGGCGTCGCTCCAGCTGATCAGGTGTTTCTGTTTGCTCCACGACTAAAACCCGATATCCCTGTTCCATTCAATATAATCAACTTTTGTTTCTACCAACCAGTATAAATTCGTTCCATGAATGTTATTTCTTTTTTCCACAACAATAGATAAATCAAATTAGATTGGGAACTGCTATGTTTCTGGAAACAAACCTTTCTAACTAATTTCTCAATGTTTACAGAAAAATTCTTTTCCGGAAATCCACAATGAGGTTGTTCTCCCTACAAAACAAAAACGAATGTCAGGAGCTTTTAAAGAGAACAGCATTAGATAGAGAGAGCACCAAAGAAATGCATAGTGTAATGCCATAGAAAAGGACCGTTAATTAGGACGTTTTGATGTCAATTTTTGTGTGTTTTTTGAACATTATTCAAGAGACGTATCGGAAAGCATCAACAAATAATATAACAAATGAGTTACCTTCATGTACTGTAAATCAAGGTCCTTGGCTCCTACATGGGCATCCATCTCAAAAAGCTCATAGAATTTACCCATCTATTTGCCAATAAAGAAAACAATTTTATCTTAGAGTCTCCCATCAATAAATAAGTTATGATTAAATAAGCAATCATCGATCTACCTTGAAGAACACAACTTTGTCCATATGCTTTGATTTAAACTCCCACCATTGTCTCTGAAAAAGGCCACAAAATCAAATAAATTAAAGTTGATTAGCTTCATCACATATCCTAAACGAGATATCCATGAGCTCTTACCTGCCCTCCTGTTAATTTCTTCACAAAATCAGGAGGAAGGTAAAGTGTTCTGGGATCATAATTATCATCAGTAGGGCGTCTCCTTTTTGCATCCCTTCGGTCTCTGCTTAAGAGAAATAATATATAAGAACAAATTATTAAGACAGCTAAAATCATGCAACTTACTAATACGTCATGAATTTTAAAAGAAAACTAGAGATATTCCTGCAATTAGAGAGTTCTCGCTTAAGTCACTTATTCAACTAATCTAGACGACCTAGAAGTTACTAGTTACATATTCTACATACTTTCTACTCCCAATCACCATAGCAAATCGTGAAAGACTTACACTCCTAAGAACCGGAATTTCTCAGCATCACGTGCACCAAATCTAGCCAGAGCATCCCCATCCAATTTGTTATCTCCCAGACCCTTGGCCACCCTGTCAGCTGCAGCAGCACACAGTAAATTTAGCTACTAAAAAAGAACACCATCTGAAGTCAAAGTCAGTGCAAAAGATATCTTCATGAATCTCAGCAATTAAGAATATGAAACCTTAAAGTATGACAGACCAAAATTTCAGAAACAAATCACGTTACACACAACAAGAGACTCTTCGGTTTTACCTTCCTCGAGATTCTTGACAGGCTCCGCAACAGAAGCCTTAAAACCTTTCAAGGTAGTGTCCTTAGCAGTCCTACTCTTCTTCCCACCACCTGATTTTGTTACTTCGGTGGTCTTCCGCTTTCTAGAGTCAGTTTTGGAACCTCTATTTCCCTTGGGAGTTTCTTCATCTTTCTCTTCCACCATCTCTTCATCATCTATCTCATTCTCATCGTCCAACTCCACATCATCTTCTTCGCTCTCACATACCTCCTTCCCCATGTTCTTTCCCCAATCTTCATCGTTAGAATCATCATCGTCGCTTTTATTTTCTTTCTCTTCTTCCACAATAGCCATCTCCACATCACAATCATCATCATCATCATCATCCATCACAACCTTTCTTGAAGCCGAACCGCCACTTCTCAATCGCTTAAACCTCACTCCTGATTTTGCCGCACCCACCCACTCGATCTTCTCCTTGCCTAAATCCAAAGACTCCTCTTCACCGTCCTCATACTCAACCACATGTTTACCCTCACTCTTATCATACAAAATCACACTCCCATCATACCATTTCTTATCCAACGGCCAATAAACCCTAACCTGCTTCCCCACCACCTCGTCTCCATACACGTTCTCCTCCGAATTCGGAGGCGATGGTGTCTGACCGATGACGAGGAGCGGCTTCTTAAACTTGGACTGTACAGGAGAAGGAGTCGTCGGACCTGGGCTGGGACTACGAGCAGGAGGATCAGATCTAGGGTTGGATTTAGGGATTTTGTTATTGGAGAGAGGTGGAGATGGTGACGGCGCGGGAGGGTTAGGGTTAGGGTTAGATTTGGGGGTTTTCTTATCGGAGAGAGATGGAGATGGAGAAGGAGAAGATGAAGCAGATTTACCAAAGAAGGATGTGATTTGACGCTGCTGGTTCACTAACGGAGACCTTCCGATGATCTGTCGGCGAGACGGAGCCATCGGAGAGGAGAGAGCGAAGAGCAGATAATTGGGAAAGGAGAAAGAGAGAAGAAGGGAAGCGAAACAGGCGGCGAAGAAAGTGAGGGAAAGGGAGCTTAAGGAGTGTATAGATTGCGCGGGAATTTCACGGGGAAAGTCGCCGGTGAAACTTGCCAATTGGCGGGAAACAACGTTTAGTAATATTATTTTTCTGCACTAATTGCCGTTAGCTCATGAGAGTGGAGTGCCAGTGCCAGTGAGATCCCGGTATAGCTATAATGGGCCTGAATAAGACCACTACGGACCAAACTTTTGATGTACCAATCCAGAACCTGTGAAGCTGAATAAAAATGAACCGAGAAGAATGATTTTAAACTGGAATGTGTTATTGTTGTTGTCTGGGACGAATTTTGTTGGGTTGGCCAGTCGGTTGAATGTAAGTGGTGTTTCGTTAGACAATATAAGCTTCGAGTGTGAGGGATCAATGACTATATATATATATATATATATATATATATATATA
>OVAF01003088.1:0-13445 GCA_900406245.1 Odontarrhena argentea
CAATTATTTAAATATACGTTTTTACCCGCGTGTTAACGCGGGTCCTAATCTAGTTTTTAATATTTGGTAACATTTTATAATATTCCCTATATCCAGTGTGATAAATTTCCATGATCGATCTCAGACACATAGAGTTGCTTTCTATTTTTCAGCATTTTATTCCAACAATTTCCATATTTTATGAATTATGATAATAATTAAATTATACCAAAAGAAAATATTATTGCTCATTTTGAAAAATATATTTTCTATTGAAAATCGATATTTGTTATGAGTTTGAGTGGGCCTTGGGATTTGGTTTTGGGAATCTATAGAGTCAGAGTAATAAGTTTGTGAAGAACAGAACAAAGTTTTGTAAGTTATTGTGAACTTAACATTAAAAGAAAAGGCTGTGATGTTGTGATCTTAAAAACAGAAAGTGACTACAGAGACCATACACTGAGTTAAACTTTAAAATGAGAGAAGAGGGAATGTGCCCAGTCTCCTAAAATCTTAAACTCCGTAAATAAGAACCATAAAACCCAAACCGAAATCGAACAAAAGAGGGATAAGAACCTCAGAGGAGTTTAATTTGACATTTAGATGAACGCTGGGAAAGATCAAGAAGGCGGCTGATGACTTGAAGTTTCTTGCTATCATCAGCTTTGATGATTTCGACTTTCATCACTTGGCACGGAAAGGACTTCAACTGTCTAAATTCTCTACAATTTCCTCTAAATCCATATATCTCCAACACCTTCACTTCTTTTGGATCAGCGCATACTACTCCTTCCTTTCTTACACAATACAAGCCCTGGACAATATAATCACAAATACAAAGTTAAGACTATATAACTTAGGCGCGCGAAAGAAGAAGACATTCTCTGCTTGATTACATACCTTGAGTAGTAAAGTTTCTAACTTTGGAGATTTGTTGAGCATATGCGGAAGCGCTTCCCAACCTTGTTCTGTATCGCTCTCAAAGGAAAGCTTAACAAGGTTTAAAAACCAAGGTACTCCCGTACGGAGTGAATTCATTGCCTGAAACACACACACAAAAACAAAACAATTGGTGATCTGGTCTTGGTGCGCGGAGAAGAAGAAGAAAAAACGATACCAAGACAAGGAATAAACAGACCTGAACACAAGTAGAGGATATGCAAAGGGTCTTAACATTGTGCACCCGATCAATGATCGGAATAAAAACTAAGTCGTAAGAAGGATTATATGCCTGTGGCAGACGAACATTTAGTCTGGCTTCAACAAGAGAATCCAAGAAATTGGAAGTTTTAGGAAGGAAAAGAGGGACATGACCAGAGTTGTCGAGGTAAACAAGACTTGGTGTGTTTAATAACCTCGTTTGATACTGTTGTTGAAGATTCTGATTGTGGTCGTAGTGAAGACTTTTATCCTTGTGAACTGTGAGTCTCTTGAGGGTTTTGTGCGATATACCTAATCCTCCAACTCCATTAAAGCAATGTAGAGATAATTCTTCAAGTATTGGACAGCCAGTAAGAAACAGGTTACACAAGACTTCACATCCATGAAGAAAAAGACTCTTTAGAACCGGAAGAAACACTGTTGAACCCATTATCTGAAGAGGATCACACTTATATCCCAATGTTAGCCTAATTAACCAGCGTCTTGTTTGTGAAGACACTAGGCGGAATAACAGATTTTGGTACCCACATGGAACGATTTTGGCTTGTAGTTTCTGAATACATAGCAAGATCCACAAGACCTCGCTCCAAGGCCTTTTGTATCCATTGGTCGACAAGGTCCAAAGAGATATTATCATGTCGAATTTTTAGTGTGAGTTTCTTCATGTTGGATGAGTTGTTGCGACCGCAGAGTAGTGTCTTGTCCACGAAACTCTTGAAACTCGTACTAATGTCTTTTGTATTCACTGGGATAAAGTAAATCTGATTCGTCCAGATGTATATGATGTTGAGATGCAGAGAGTTGATACATCATCAATGGAAACAGAGTCCTCCATCTTTTGGAGAGAAGAGAGGTGGAAGCAGCTCGTTTCGTGGGAAGCAAGGATATGATCTTAACAAGTATCTCATCTGGAAGACAACTGATTCCATCATATTTCACCTTTTTGGCTTCCATGATGAGACCAAGCCCTAGCCGTCAAAATATGAGTCGAGATCAGAAGGTAGTAATTAGGGTTTCTAAACTTTTTTGGTTTTAATGCATATCTAATCACATCACGTTTTTATATATCCATTTAAAAAAAAAACAACGTATGTGATTAGATATATGCATTGTTTTAATGTTAAAATCTTCCAGTTTATTCTTGTGTTTACAACTTTCTCACGCGGATTATAATTTTGTTTTAAGCATATCCTTAATAACTTTAAATTGTTTTTGAGAACTTTAAATTGTGAGGTAGCCAAACAATACCTTAATTCGTTGTTGATTCGGCCAAAAAATACATGAATTATTGGGATGGCAAAAAAATACTCCAACTCCTCGCTGATTCGGCCAAATTAAAACACCGTTAACCCATAGGTGTGCTAATTTGGCCGAATCAACGAGGAATTAGATATTGTTTGACCACTTCAATAATTCTGGTATTTTTTTGCAATTTTCCCGAAGAAAAAATATATTTTTTGATGATTCTAACGTACAACTTTTTCATACTCCCTTATTTTTATAAAAAGTGTTTTGGAGTCATTTTCACTTCGTTTTTTTTTTTTTTTTTACATTTTAAAAATAACTTGTGAAGCTAAGTTTCTAATTTATCTTTTACTTAAAGCTCAATGGTTTTGAAATGAAATCATTACCACCCAGTTAATCGTTTGAATAAGATTTTGATAATCCTCCAAATCTTTGAATAAAATACATAGAGCAAACTCAAAAGAAAAAAAAAAAAACAATTCACTTAATTTTTGTAACCTTTTCTCACATTAACCATGAAGTTGTAAATCTTTCGGGCAGAAAGTTACAGTCATTGTCTTTTACAATCACTTGTATTTGTTTGAGGTGAATACCTCGAAAGTGTATATTGTCCATGTAATTATGATAAAACCTTAATCTAATTCTATTGGTTTAAACATCAAGGACAACAAGAAATATGATAGTTAAAATTTTAAAACAATGTATAGTAAATGGGTATTAATGATATCAATATTATGAAACAATACAATACAATATTTTGACGTTATGATACAAGGTTTCGGTGAGTTGCGCAGACGTTTCCAATCCTTCTCATTGATTCATATTCCTTGCCACTAAAATTCTCAAATAGATTGTTTGGCCCGTTGAAGAGAACCCTACACACAAGATTATATATCCTTGTTTATTTTTATTTATGATTGATAACATTAACCATAAATTTTTTTTTTTGTCAACAACAATAACATTCATCAAGCAGGGCTCAAATCCGGACGGTGTCACCGAGACGACACAAACACAAATCATTAGGCTACAAGTCTTGGATTCCATAATTTCATTTCAATAAGATTTTGTTTTGCTTACTCGTTTTTTTCAAAAGAATTATCTTCTACGCTGAAGACTTGTTTAAAATGTTTTTTAATACAAAATATAATTGATCTATTTTTGAATTATTATGTCTTACATTAATTGTGGTCTAAGTTTATCACAATTAGTAAAAAATCATTACAAGAACACAGTAGTATTTTTTGTAAAGAGTTGATTCAAATCCTAGTAAACAATGCTAATAATATTCATGCCCAGAAATATTCATGTGTGATTTTTTTTTTTTTTTTTTTTTAAAAAATTTTTTAAAATTANTTAATTGACCGTTATAAAAGAAAATAAAGCTCATTTCATAACGGCCATATCTCTTTTCTTTTAATATCCACGCGTCTCCTTCAATTCCACGTGTACGTACACGATTTAACGAGCCATCATCGCTGTAAATTTGCAGGGGAAGATCCAACCGCGTTCTAATCAACAATCTGCGTCTAATCAAATCTCAACTGCCCGATTTCACTTTACTCGTTTCTTAAATCAACGATACAGATTTAACGCGCTGTTTTTTTCACCTATATATATTGACCTGTAACCGTTTAGTCTTTCTCACCAACAAAACAAAAAATACTCAGAAGCAGTAAAATCAGTAACAAACACTATTTCAAATTTTCAAATCTCTCTAATTTTAAATTACAATGTCGATCTCGAAAACTCTAGTGTTTATGATACTCGCCGTTCTTCTGATCTCTTCTACGGTGGCTCAGTCTCCTGCTCCAGCTCCTTTAATCGGCGGAGGAAGACGGATCATCTCACCGTCGATCTCTCCTTCTCCTTCTAAAACACCGTCTACTGCGTCTCCTCCAACACCGTCTCAAGCAGTTTCTCCTTCCGCCGGTTCTACATCAGCTCTATCTCCGTCTTCGATCTCCGATTCGCCGTCACAAGCTCCTGGTCCATCGCAGAGCGACGCCGTTTCCAACAGATACGCGGTTTTTGGTGGATTCGTCGCTGTAATTGTATACGCTGCCGCTTTGGCTCTTTAAGCTCCAATCGAATTCTCCGATTGAACTATGAATTATTAGTTTATTTATTCATTTATATTTTTGTATAATTTTTCCAGTTTCTTTCCGACCTCGTTGATGTACGCTTATTGATATATATCACAATCTTTTAATTTATTTTCCCGAAATTATTGGCATACTTCTTTTGAATATTGAAAATGAATGATTAATTGAAAAGTTCTGGGCCGAAACTGATCGAATTCTCCGAAAAAAGGTTCGAACCTGGCTCCTCCGTCGCGGATGTTTTAGCCACCGTTTCGGGAACTAATGGGCCGAATTTTACGGGCCCATTAAATATTTATTGTTAGCCATTTTCGACGGGACGACGATCGTTGGGGATTTTTTGGTCTCTCTCACACGAACTGAGAATCAATGGCGACTCGCTCACTCTTCAGTAGTCTTAGATGGTATCCTTGTTGATCTCCGTCGTCTTCTCCCACAGTTTTCCCAGAAAATTGGTTCAATGTTCTTATGGTTTTGTTTTTATTTGTTTGTTTGAATTTAGTCGATTGACGAATGGAAGCAATTTTATTCGAAACGCCGAATCGTCTCGATTCCCCAAGTCGTACAGTACCGACGCAGCAATCGGAAGCTCAATCGTCGATGAATCGTTGGAATCAGAGGAGAAAGACGATCTGAGGAGCAGGATTTTCAGATTGAGACTTCCGAAGCGAAGCGCGACTACTGTTCTCGAGAAATGGATTGGAGAAGGGAATCAGATTGAGGTCAGTGAACTTCGAGAGATCTCTAGAGAGCTTAGGCAAACTCGCCGTTACAAACACGCTCTCGAGGTACGATAGTGCATAAATTTGATTCGAAATTGTGGTTCCTAGTTTTTAGATTACTCAATGGTGAAATTTCGGTGAATTTGCATTGAGAATGTTCAGATTTATGATTATAATGTGTGTTGAATTGATGAACAAAATTGCAATTCTGTGTATTCTTCTGGGGAGTTTATTGTGAGTCTTTCTACATAGGTTACAGAGTGGATGGTTCAGAATAAAGAGTCTAAGATCTCGGATGCTGATTACGCGTCGCGGATTGATTTGATTTCAAAAGTATTCGGGATTGATGCGGCTGAACGTTACTTCGAGGGTTTGCAACTACCTTCAAAGACGGTGGAAACATATACTTCTCTGCTTCATGCGTATGCTGGCTCTAAACAAACCGAACGAGCTGAGGCTTTGTTCAAGAAAATTATAGAGACGGATGATCTTAGTTTTGGTGCTATTACGTACAATGAAATGATGACTTTGTATATGTCAGTTGGGGAAGTTGAGAAAGTAGCTGAGGTTATTGAAGTGTTGAAGCGGAAAAAGGTTTCTCCGGATATTTTTACTTACAATCTGTGGCTTAGTTCGTGTGCTGCAACGTTTGACATAGATGAGCTTAGAAAGATTCTTGAAGAGATGAGGCAAGATCCTAGTTCCAGTGAGGGTTGGGTTCGATATATTGATCTTACTAGTATCTATGTAGACAGTTGTAGGCTAACTAATGCAGAGGCTACCTCACCCGTCGAAGCCGAGAAATCTATTTCGCAAAGAGAATGGATCACATATGACTTCCTTATGATTCTGCACACTGGATTAGGGAACAAGGGTATGATAGATCAGATTTGGAAGTCTCTGAGAAACACTAATCAGAAATTAAGCAGTAGAAGCTACATCTGTGTTGTTTCGTCTTATGTAATGCTTGGTCGCTTGAGAGAAGCCGGTGAAGTTATTGATCAGTGGAAGGATTCCAAAACTACAGAGTTTGATGCCTCTGCTTGCGGGAGGATCTTAAATGCTTTCCAAGATGTTGGGTTAGAGGAAAAAGCCAACAACTTTCATTTGCTCTTGGCGGAGAAAAAATGCAGTTTAGATAACGAGTAATCATGATATCTGGTCTGTTGATGATACAAGTTATGAAATATTTATGATCTTGGCAAGAGTCAGATCAAACTCATTCAGTCAACATCCACGGTGGATGAATAAAAGAGAAAGGAATCTATCTCTTCAATGTGTAATCTTTTGTTTCCTTTGGCATTTTTTGTTCTTTTAGGTCAGTATTTGCGAGACTTATAGAGTTAGTCGCGGGAAGATTTTGCATAAAGATTACTCAAACCGAATCACATTGTAGTTGGAAGGTCTTTGTATATGTGTTTATTTGCAATTTACTTACTGCTGAGTAATGGTCTATGGTTATATTCACGGGACTTTTAAGCCATGTCCATTACATTTTCATATATGATAAGTCCTTTTCACATTGTAGAGAGTTTTCCAAACATTTTATTGCAGAGAAGAACGTGACACGGAAGGAGAAAGAAACAGTAGAGGGGGAAAACACAGAACAGAGGCATGCAAAGAGCAAAGTCAAAAGAAGGTTCCATTACTACAGAGACTTTAAGTTTATTACAAAACATGACTGTTACACAACACATGTGTTGGACCCAAGAGCAAATTACTTTATAAATTTATAATAGTACAAAGGTCCTATTGAAGAGCTTAAGAGCCAGAGATCAAAAAGCAAAAGAAGAAGATAAGATAGTAACAGAAGAGTAATAATGAGACAAAAGAGAGTGGGGACAAGAGATTATATACCTAAATGAAATTTGGCAAGATTTCAATTTCCACAACAAGTCATAACAACCACTCCAAAGATTTTCAATATTTGCCTTTTTGATTTTTCTTCCACATTCTACACCCACCACCACTACTACCTTCACAAAGATATTATTACTCAGGAAGAAAGAAAAAAATGAGCACCAAGAAGACTTTGCTTTTCTCTTCTTTCACTTACACTCCAAGCACAGAAGAAGAAAGTGTCACTTTTTGTTTCCCCTTTTTAAAGAGCATGCCAAATCCAAAAGTAAACCACTATTGATCCAGCTAGATGAACAGTAGAGATATGGTCCCACTAGCTCATCAGGCGTGTCTTTGATTGTTTCAAACCCACGTTAATGAAAATTCGTAAGAGAGAATCTTTCTCAGTCCTTTACCTCATTGATTATCTTTTGTCTTCTCTTTAACCAACCAAACATGCTTATCAATAGAGGTTTAAGTGTTTTCACCAATGGTTGTTTAGGCCTTGTGATGGGTTTAAGTCTTTCTTCAGTAACTTGAGGTAATCAATAGCTTCATCTAGTAGCAACAGAGCTTCTTTTCCTTTTGCTCCAGGGACAACGCTCTCGAGGATTCTTAATGCGGTGTGGATTTTGTCTTTTCTTGATTGCTCGTCGCTTAAGCCAGAACCATTTTCTTGTTTGCTTGAGATGTTGGATTCATGAAGCTTTTCATCTGATAAAAGTTTAGTGATACTCTTGGTGCCCACAAGTGATGGTGATGGGTCTATGCATGAATGGTCCAGTAGTTTCTGCCTTTTAAGACGTGGACCATCATCACTGCTTTCAGTTTCATCCAGCTCTTCTGTTGTATTTTTGTTGCACGCTTGTTGTTCAACTGAGAATGGAGAGTGACCAGTGCTCATTACTTCATCATCATCATCATCATCATCGTCATCACTCTCACAATCATCATCGTCTTCATCATCAGAATACAACAATGCGTTGATTTCTTCAGTGTCCTCGTGCATTTCCGTCTCTTCTTCACCATTAACTCGATATTCATGGAGCAATGCCTTTTCTGGCATGGCATGATCTTTACTGAACCCTTTCTCTGGGTTCCGGGATTCAAGAATTTTCCCTTGCTCTGCAGCCACAGAAGAAGGAATCTGCAGAGGAAATCCACATTGTAACAAGCGAGTTTGATTTCCCGACTGATCGAATACCAGAAATCTTTTCCGTGAAGACTTGAGTGGCCCCTCCGGAGCAACATCGCAGCTAGACCGCCCGTTCAAAAATGTAACTTGTTTCCCACAAGACTGCTGATCATAACCGGACAGTAAGGCCTGGAACGGTGGCTGCAAATAACGAAACTGATGTTCAGCTGCATACACTTTACCGAGTTCCGGAAAAGGAATTCCAGGACGGGAAGACTCAGTAGTTATGTCTTGAGGATTTAAGCCAAATGGCAACCATTTCTGCTGCCTGGTATCAAGAGGCATGCTCTTGCAGTTTAAGCCAAAGGAACTTTACAGAAAACACAATACTGCACACAAAAATTAAAGAGAGAAATCACTTCACATGGCTATGAATGAAAGCCAAACATTATCGATTGTGAAAAAGAGGAAAGATTCAGTTAGCTTACCGATTGTGGAAGCTGTTGCTCAAATGTGATGTTGAAGGCAAAACTTCTTGAAACAATAGTAAAAGAACAAAAACGAAAAACTTGCGAGCTAGAAAATACAACACAAAACACGCAAACCAACTACGTCACAGGTTTGAGTAGATGTCTAAAGTACTCAGCCTGAAAGTGGAAACACAAAAAAAAGTGTTAGAGAAAAAAACAAGACTATGAGCTAAAGTGTGAACAAGAGAAGAAACATATTCATTCTTTCTGCAACAAACCTGACAATTATCCATCGGTTGAAAGCAAGCAATAACTCTGACTACAATTGTTGGTTTATTAGAATCTCCGTTGTTCTCGTACTTCAATGTTCGAAATCTTGTCTGTCCAGCTGATTGACTTACCATAACTTTTCCAAACTTTTGTATGAAAAAACTTCAGTTGCTCAAGCAACCAAAAGACAACTAACTTGAAGAAGAAGAAGGAGAAAGTAGTGATCTTGAGAAGAAAAAAAGAGAGCTAAGGACAAAGACTTGAGAAAAAGCTTTTACAGAAATCGTTTAGCTGATCCTATATTGTTCACAATGGAAAACGTAGAAACGTTGAGATCCCATTATCAAAGAGATTAGAGAAAAGATGATAATTAAGAGGAAGAAGAAGATTGAAGATGGGTTTTGGAAGTAGAGTAAGAAATCTACAGAATAACACGGCAGTAGAGATTCAAGCTCACAACTTTACGGTACACATCAATAGTAAACCAACACATACTGTTTCTTTTCTCCTCCTTATGAACTTTCAGATTCTGATCATTCACGGATTTGGAATCCACAAAGAGAGAGACAATTTCTGTTACAAAAGGGCAAAACAGATCAAATTCCAGAACAAGAAAGTTAGCATTTTTGAAGCATTGAACAACAAAATGCAATATTCTCAAGTATTACATGCCTCAATTCTATCATCTTGACACAAACCCACGATTTTAAACTCATTAGGCACCAAATTCGTTGATAATTTCCTAATTTTGACATCAACTTTTCTCAAGAAAAAAACAGAGAGGATAGTGATGAACAATAAGAAGAAGTAATAATAGAATCGATTAAGCTTACAGAGATGGAAACAAAGGATGATGCAATGTCCAGATGCAGAGAGAGCAAAGAGATTTGTGAGAGGAATTAACGCAAACTGGAAGGGATAAGAGAAGGAAGAGAGACAATTTTTTGCGATTCTGAGGAAATTAAAGTGGGCGTGAAGACTGAAGTGTTACATTATTGCTTTATACAAGGCTTTTCTCTTTGACGGTTTTACCCTTTTCACATCCTTTATTTACCGTCAAATAATGGGTACTAGAAAAATGAAAAATGAAAAATGAGTTGAACCAACAGAAAAAAGTTTACCATCCACCGGATCTACTTTAGTTTTTAGCTCTTCTTATTTCAATCAGTTAAAAAAATGTATATTTTGAATTAGATTTGATATTGATACTGATATTGATATTGATATTGATAGATTAGATAGGTTAAACTTATTGATTTTGGACTTCGTAACAAGTTGTATTCGTACACTACATAATAACTGGAGAAACTTGATATTATCACTAGGTTCACTACATAATCTTTGAAGAACTAACCCTTTGTTAATTTGTATTCAAATGAATGATAGAGTAAAATTCTACACATAATTTAAAGACATTTCCAGATTGGATAATTCGATCATATTGTTACTCTATTTAATTATTTGATATATTCGGATAAGAGTAATTATTATCTATTTAGTTACTAATTTTTATATGGATGAATTAGTCCAAAGATCAAATAATTATTTTACATACACATGAAGAGTATCGCTAATCTCATCATCAATTATTTTTTTTTTTTTGTGTAATATTGTAAAATGTAATGCTTCATCTATCATTTGTCTGCATTAATGAAATAAAAAATTAATATATATATATATATGTATATATATATATGTATATGTCTTATTCCATGGATATATTTATTGCTTATGTATCGTCTCTCATTTTCAAAAGCAATTGTTCTAGAAATATAAAATATCGATTGTCTACTCAACTAAAAACAAGTTAACTATAGTTATGATTCTATATTAGACTAAAAAACTTCAAAAAGAAACATTTATGTTAAATACATTTAATGAACAATATGGGTACTATATACAATCAGTTGTGACTAAACCGATCAAGTACAAATAAATCAAATTATATTGAACCAATATAAAATCTAATTTAAACTTAATCAGTACTCATTTACATATTCGAATAAAATATTTAAACCAAATTATCCTTATCTCATTCTTACATTATCCTTACATATATGTCTTATGATATTCCGTGTAGATATTCCTTGCTCATGCGATGTCTCTTATTTTGAAGAGCAATTGCTCTAAAAGTATACAAAATTTATTGTCTTCTCGACTAGAACCGTATCAAACTGCAAGTATGTGTGTTACACATATTTGGTTGTTATTAGGGATATAGTATCAAAATTTGTGTTGTTGGAAATGTGACTATATAATTTTTGAATAAGAATCTCTTAAAACTATTAACGCTCCCATATTATCTTATGAGTGAAGAATGTAAGACAATAAAAGATAAATAAAAACATTAAATGAAAAGAGACATAATACTTTACAATCACAATTTAAATATTGTATACTTTACCATGTCGAGCAAAGAATAAGCGAAATAAACGTATAGTTCAAATACTATATATTAGACGAAGAAACTTCAAAAGAAATTTGTATGTTAAATTCATTTAATAAAAAATACATGTATTGTATACAACTTGTGACTAAACCAACCAGTTATCGATCAAGTACAAATAAATCACATTGAACCAAAATAATGTTTGGATAATAATTTTTTATATTTCAAGGTCTTTTATCCGAGTTTTACCCAATAATAATATTCTAGTACATGCAAATTTGAAATGAATGATAGAAAAAAGATCAAAATGTAATGTTATTCTTTTGATGGAGGCAATGTGATGAGAATGTCGAACGTGTATATGATGGCAAACCCTCACGATCCATAACTTCAAGTTACAAAACTTAATTATATCTTAGTTGTTTTGTTCGTTAAATTAATCCCCGTCTGTTTCGTCTTCTTTTTCGTTTTTTTTTGCAATTATGAGCCAAAATAATGAAAGTGAGTGTTTACCTTCTTTTTTTTACATATGACTATATATGAGTGTTTAACTTTCTTTGGTGGTTTCTTTAATTATTAGTAAACTTTCTTTTTAGGTGTGTGGATGGTGGGATGTTTTTAGAACATTCACGATGATTGACCGGAGAAAAATCGAACTACATTATAATTATAAAATGTTATTTTATTTTATTGCAATTAACTACTTAATAATAAAACACCAATTTAGCTCACTTCTTTAATACTATATAAAGAAATCTTATTTTATCATACATGATATATGTAGCAAGTTAAACACCAAGTTAGCTCACTTTATTAGTAATATTTAATGAAAAAACTGTCATACTCATACATGATATTTAGTCGGATAAATGGAGGATGATTCACCAAATTCCATGATCATAGGAGATCTTTATAAATATATAAATAAAAAAAGGACAAAAATTTGAAGAAAAGAGAAAAGAAAAAGGAACAAGTGAATGATTAAAAATATTTGCACGGGGAATTAAGTGCTTAATTGCCTTGACGACTTCTTTTTCCTTTTTTGCTTTTACAAAATTTTCTCTAAAGATTAATTTTTCTTTTGAATTGTATCATATGAGAATAGTAGTTAACGTGTGAGACCAGTGGACCCAATTGCTTACTATTTTACACATGATTTATTAATAGTACTTCTAAAAATCATAACATTTTTAGGAAACAATTATGTGTTGTTATATTCTAGAATAATCATTAAAACATGCTAATTTAAGGCAGTTGAATATGATGTTTGGATAGTGTTGATTGTTGGAAAAATTGAGAAAAGGAATAAAAACTTTTGAATATAACTTTTGAGAGTAGGCTTTTAGTGAGATGAAGTCCATTATTAATCTGGGCCTATTTATTGACACTTCTCTACTTCACATTAAAATCTGATTGTAGTTAATGAGATCATTTTGGTTGTTACTTGTAAAATAATTTCAACTTACTTACCTTTTTATTCATAACTTCATTCACAATATAGCTTATATCATCTCGTCCAGTCTTGTTCTTTAGAATAACTTCGAGGTTTTTGATCTAGATCTATACATTTCCTCGGATACGGGACTAGCGCATGTTAATCGTTTCATTCCAAGAGACATTTGAACTAACAATCTATAAACTCTACTTAAGATACTTTACAAATTTAGTTATTGGTTATAAACAAGAACTTCAACAAGGTAAGCGAATCTTGGATCTATTTTGCAAGAGATAAATTGTTCACATGGACACTTTGCAGCATTCCTATTTTTAACCCATTGTGTTTAAAGTGATTCTTGCATTAAAATCAAATGCCACACCAAGTTATATATTTTTGGACTTATACTAAGCACAAAAATAGTTTAAGAGATCTCAAAAGCAATAATATAACACATAAAAATCAGACCAAAAACCAATCCAAATAATTTCAATCGTGTCAAACATCATCGATCAACAGTACTATATCAATTTCCTCAGTTCATGTGTTGTCTGTGCGAAGGGTATCGTATATATCAGGTAATTTTTCACATGTATAAATATATTTTTAACATGTAATATACGAATCTGAATCCGCATGATAACACATTTATAGCACCTGGCAAACATTATTAGAATATATATATATATATATATATA
>OVAF01003089.1:0-13434 GCA_900406245.1 Odontarrhena argentea
TTTTTCCAAAAAAAAAAAAAAAAAAAAAAGTTCTATTCATTTTGTTGTTGGTATGTTAAGCTTACGTACAAAAATTATGAGTTTTATGGAGATGAGATACGAGACATAAATGAGTGAAGCAAGTTTACAAAGCTAGTGGATCAATTAATACACATATTTGAATATAAATATATATGTACTTCGATGTTGATTTCATCATTGGTAAAAATGGATAAAAATATGTACTGAGACAAAAAAGAACCAAGTGATGCCTGGAGAGAGAGAGAGAGGTAAATCACATCTTCTTCCTCTCAACTCAGTACACCAAAGTCTCTATTGCCTGCACATATAACGAAACTTCAACTAAAGACATGTAGTAGAATTCAAGGCGAAGACTATGGCCACTTATGTATGCTTGATTCCCAAAGTATGTAGAAAACCCGGGATTCCGCTAAGTGCGTTGTAGAATCAAGCATACTTGAGTTCTGGTTTGAGTTAAAGCAAGGAACTCAAAACTGCAATTAGCCCAATAACACCAAATGAAGTCTGCAAAGCAAAACAGAGATGGTAATTTTTTAGTGTGTAAAACGCACATTCTATAACACGTATAAACTTGTGGCTATGATATACCAAACTAGCATCCCTGAGTTGTTTAAGAAGAAATCATATACAGAAACAACAATTTCTACTGAAAGGCCCCAAATTTCAATAAAAATCAAACCCTATTGAATCTCAAATTCACCGTAAATGTCATTGACCTCACAAGGCAGTGATTTAAGAAAAACTAATATCTGAACATAATGGAGTGAATTCATCATCAGGGATTAAGGTATTATCACCGAACGCCATGGAAGGAGGAGAAGAAGAGCTCGTGGAATCAACAGCTCCTGCGATGAAATCAATCCTTCGAATCTCTCTTTAAAATTTGTTTTGGGAACATCGAACCATCTCTGTCGTAGCGTAAGAGGCGGTTGTGAAGACGAGACGGCATATCGAGCAAATCTGTGGTTGTTGTGGCGATGGAAACTGGAGGATAAGACGGTGGTTGATTTTTCTAATTAATATTAATAAGGGTATCTTATTTTAAAATGAGGGTATAATGGTATTAACATATAAGTTTTGGCTATGGATGATTAAGTGAAAGGGAAGGTGGGTATATTTGAATTTGGGTATGAGAAAGTGGCTATATCTAACAATTTCTCAATAAATTTTTACATTTTTTATGAAAAGGTAATTCAATGATTTTTGAAATAGTTAAAATAAAACCTAAATAATTTTATTACTATTATTATTATTTAAAAGTCTTCTTTTTTAATTTTTTTAATGTCTTTTTATTATTTTAATGAATAGGGTTATTTAATCATTNATTCAATGATTTTTGAAATAGTTAAAATAAAACCTAAATAATTTTATTACTATTATTATTACTAGGTAACAAACCCGCGCGTACCGCGCGGGAGGTTAAAGATTTTTTTTTTTTTCATAAGACATTTTACATTAATTATCTTCACATCAAAGATTGTATATTTATTTTGTAATCTGTAAGAATAATTACACATATATTGCAAGATCAATTCTTATTATAAACTATATAATTGCTAACAATATTCATATAACATACTTGATTAGTGGGTTATTTAGGTCTTATATTGTAAACATTATTTTTTTTCCCAGATACAAACCGAAAAAACTTAAAAAAAAAAAATTAAATCTTTTTTTTTCGGAAATCTAAAGAAATGTCATCCTTGATTATCCGATTTTAATTAAATATTACAAATTTAGATAGTTATGGATAGTCATTGATCATTGTCTATAGTAGTATATATTTTTTAGTTTACATAAATTTTATGATAGTACGTAAATTAAGTATTTGTTGTTTGATCCTCCTTTTCTTCGTGGTTAACCGCGTTGAAATGTAACATTTGTCCGTATTCTGCATAAAAAATTGTTTAGACCAAAAAACGAAGTCGAAATTTAGAATTTTATTACGTTACCGAACAATGTTTGTCTGGATCTTCTTATTTCTCCTAAACTCTGACGGTTGTAATATTTATATTTTTCGTTTGCATTTATTTTCCAGACATATTGATTAGAATCTTGGCTATATGTCCACACAAACAGTTTCGTATTCAAGGAGAAAGGGAATATCAAACTGTGACTGCTATTAACTTCTTTCCAATGATTGAAAGACATATTAATAAAAACACCAACGATGGAAAAAATAACTGATGGATGATTGTAGTGTTGGTAATGGCTTATTTATAGATACGAGAAGGCACCTAATTAAAAGATATCAGGAAACGACACCAACAAAAAAGTGAAAAAACAAATACTTAATTTTTAATATTAATTTTAATAATTATTTGATATTTGTATTTTTTATTAAATAATTTTTGAATAGATTGCACAATTTTCAATATCGAAATTTAGGACAATAACTTTTGTTTTATTTTGTTCTTTTATCTTTTACACGCATGTTATTATTCACATCGAAGGTTTATATTATGTTAATTATAACAAATAGAATCATCATTGTTAATGTTATTTAGTGTGTTGTACGTTTCTATCTAATTATAGAACTGTAATGTAATAAATTTATATTAATTAAAAATCAGAGTCGTTTACCGTACAGATTATCATAATAACTTTTTGATTATTAAAGAGTGATTATGCAAAAAACATTCAGCACAATCCCTACTCATATGTCGGAAATTGCAAACTGGATTTTTAACGATACATGTATTATTAATTAATCCTTGTCTTGGTTTTAAAAAATGTATTATAGTTTGTTCAATGTTGATTCCTATGAGTGTCAAATCTTTTATATTTAATTTCCATGTTATAGAATATTTGTCCAGAGACATGTTAGCCATGTAATAATTTCCAAAACAAAAGTGTAGTATGGAACTTAATATAATTGCTCTTTTTTCACCGAGATCGGCAGAGATGTCTACAAATGCCCATCCAACTTCAATGTTTTGTGTAACGACGATGTGTTGTAAACCATAAAGATAGGTTGCGATTGGATTATTAGCCATTACGAAATTATGCACAAACTTTTTATTTGTTTCTAATAATCGTATGTTATCAATAAATGATAGTAGATTTACGTCACATTGAAACGTTGGACTCAGGATCACATCTCTTCCCGATTTTCCACATATTAGCATATTCTTGACGTCCTTTATTGACTTAGCAGAAAGTTTTAAAGCGATTTTGACTAATAAATCTTGTGATAAAATAGGAATCATTTGGGAATGTATAATAGTTGTATGATCACGCCTAACAATTTGGTTATCATCATGTTCCTTATCGATATTCTTTCTGACTCTCATCATGTCGATTTTTTTTTTGTTAGTTAATACAAGACCCAAGTTCTATTTATAGAGTCTAAACGGTTATTTTTTTTTTCTATATACACCGGTTCGATTAATCAGAAAATTTTAAAACAACTTTGACGATAACTTGACGACTTTTCATTTAAAACTGACTATTATATATATGAATACATCTAATCTGTTCTTATTGTTAACTATAAAAAAATAAAACTTAATTTTCAACATTACAATTTTAATATTGCTGCATTATTAAACAATTTTAAAATTAGAATAAATCAATCATTTGATGCAAGTCATTTTTTATTGATAAAACGACGTAGTTAATATTGAAACCTATATATAAGTCATTAACCAAATAATTCTTTTAGTATCCTTCTTTTAAAAAAAAAGTTTGTCTGACGAGAGAATTTGTTCTACTGTTAGTTGCAACATAGTTTATAATGACATCAATTATTAGAACAACATATGATGTTTCAATTGTCGACAGACTACATAAAGACAATAACGCAACAATTGATATTGTTGTCCATATTTATAATGATGTTACGTTTGAAACAGTTTTTAGATTCTTCTCTTTTCTTTTTAGTCATTTTAGTAATGATTTTTCGATTGATGATAAACAAAATTTTTTTTCATCGTTAAACGAAGAGGGTATTGATGATATCGAAATTGAGACAATATTAATTATTCTGTTAAAAATGTCTAAAGATATTAGAGTCTCGCAAAATTATAGTCCTTCAATAATAGTTAAATTTTGCGTTACCATTCAAGTTCATAATGAAGAAGGATTATATGATTACGATTCAGATACAACCGGTACATTGCCATCCGATTCAAGTTATCATCATAAACCTCCAACAGATGCATCTATCGAAGCTTTGGAGAGACGCCGATTTTCATTATGGCAGAACGAAATTAATGAGGATAATACTTGTGTAATATGTCTAGAGACGTTTAAAGAATTTCAGATTTTGTTAAAGTTACCATGTGGACACTTATTTGACGAAGTCTGTATTTTAACATGGTTTAAAGATCGACGTGATTGTCCAATCTGTCGTTTCTTATTACCATCCTAATAAGACACTTATTTGACGAAGTTTGAATTTTAACTTGATTTAAAAATCGACATGCTTGTTCAATATGTTGTTTTATTATTAACATTCTGACAATGGCTGTTACATAATATTTAAAACTCGAGTTTATGACCCAAAAAAAACAATAACTTAGCGGCATTTAATATTATTTTGTAAAATATTGATATTTTCTTAGTATGGGCTTTACATTTTGCAAGTGAAACTAATTTTGTAGTATTTAATTCTTGATGTAGCAAATTAGTTGTAATACTGTTATATAATAATAACTTAATTATCTATTATGCGAGGCTTTGTAAAATAAGATTCAAACATCATAATTACTTAGTATTAAAATTGGTGAACAATAATACTTTTGGACAGTTTCAAATAAACGTTATGTTAGATGTTCAAAGTTAACACTTGATTTGTTTGAATCCCTATTTAAATTCACATTTTTTCGCGTATTAATCGCTTTAAATGTTCATTTCAAGTTCTTTTGAATTTAGTAATTATTATAGCTATTTATTATAGATTTTAATTTAAAGTCAATAATTAACTTACAATTAAATAACATGTTAAACCACATAAACAATAATTACAAAAGATTTTTGATTTTCTTAGAATGATTATATAAAAAACATTTTTCGCAGTCCTGATCTATATGATTTAAGTTACAAGATGGCAATACACAATCCCAACTGTGATAAAAAATTCCTCGTCCTCTACTTCGAAACTGTAACATCGTGTCTAGTATGACCTTCGCATATTTTGTCATCCTTTGAATATCATTTTTCCAATTCTTTAATTTCCAGGTAATTATAGATAATCCCAAATTATCGACTCCATAACAACAATAAAGTAGCGCATTAAGGATAATTGCATTTAATTCGCCAAGACCTGCCGCTGTTTCAATATATAACCAACCCATTTGAAATTCACCTTTTAAACAAATCAATGATATGCCATAAAGATATATAGCAGTAGGATTCTTGGCCATTAAACACTTTTTAAAGAAATCTTCATATATTGATATTAATTTAACATTTTCCATTAACGATGACAAATTAACTCTCCTTTGAAATATCAAACTCGAGATAATTTCTTTTCCTTCATTGCCGCTCATTAATAAATTTTTGTAAACTTTTAATGACTTGTCACACATTTTCAAGGCTATTTCAATTTTTATATCGATCGGTAAATATGGCAACCTCGGAATTTGATCTTTTCTGCCTACAAGTCGTGCCCTAAACAAGAAAATAAATTCATAGTTACTATACACTAAAAATAAAGACGTAAATTCGTTTTAAAAGATCAAATTACCCTTCTTCACTTAATATGTCGTCATTTTTATTATGATAAGCACTTCCACTTTTGTTGGACATTGTCATCTTCTTTTTTTCGTAGAGTAATTCTATTTTTTTTTTTTATCCATTGACAATTCTTTGATTTTTAAAGATGTCGAAGTCCATATAATATATAGGATCAAACGGGTGTTATCCATTTGCGATGGTTCAATGTAACTGCTATTAGTAATTTTGTTCTTTTTTATTTTAAGAAAATAATTATCATATCCAAACGGTTTTCGTATAAAACAAAAAATTATTTAAAATAAAATAAAAGTTTCCTATAAATCGTATATTAGTGAATTAAATAAATTCTATTGTCTGTTTTTTTTTTTTTAATCGTAATTTTCAAATTTGTAATATACTGTTTTGGTCTGAACGGCTCGATGAAATGTTGAATTTAAACGTTTTATTAATAACTATTAGCACTCAAATATATTGTTTTAGTTGTTTTTCTTCTGTTTTCTTTTTTTTTCTTTTATTGTTTTAATTGTAATCTAACATCAGATGTTTTGCTTTTTTTCAAATTAAAATATAGATCATAATAATAATGTATTTACGAACAAAAATACTTAATAACTTCAGTGCATGGATTAGGATTATTATTTAATCTTAAATCGGATATTTGACGTAATTTCAGTGGTGTCTGATAACTTATTCCACATTTGATCATCGCCAAAGTTATTATGTTCTTCATTTTCTTGAGTGAATCTTCATTTTGGCAATGTTGAATTAGCGTCACAAATAAAAAATCTGATTCCGATTGTGATCCAAAATAAGAAATATTTTTAAACAAATTGTAAATTTCAAAGTCGTTAGTTAAGATATTATAAATATGTAATGCAACTTTATACGATCTCATAATCGAGTCTTTCTTCTTCTTGGATAATGGTTTTGTAGGGAAATTTATGATATCTAATATCATTTGCAGAAACGATATTTCGTATATTTTTGGATTTATTAATAAATTATGAACATTATTATTAGCCTTTCGATGAACACAGTTACCAGAATGAAAGGCATTTATAAATGTATGAGGATCTTGTGCATATCCTAATACTTGCGACTCGTACATAATTAGATGTACAGATTTGTGGTCAACAAAAATGATACTTTTGTTTTCTGATATCGGTAGGGGACTTTTTTGGAAGGGCTAAAATAGGGTTCTTGTATATTGTATGGATATTTTTTGTTTAACTTGAGTTGTACGTGATGGTTTCTGATTTTTATTTATAAATATCAATTGGTACTTGTTGAAACGGTGTTAGCGAAGATCGTGAATCAAATATCTAAAAAGATATTTATTGCAAATTAATAATTTCTTAAAATTTTCGTTAATTATTTGCTATTGTTACACGACATTAAAAATAATTACATAATTTAACACATAATTTACCTAACAAATGTATAGGATTATTTGAATTATTTGTAAGATTAGTTTAATCTTAGTTTATTAAACATGTAATAATTAAACTGATTTTAATTATTATTGCTATTAAATTATAAATTCAAAAGATAGTAACATCTTAATTAATAATTAAATTGATGATCGTACAACTTTTTGAAGGTACTATTACGAATGAGTTGTCAATTATAACTCATAATTAAAAGAAATATCTGATCGATACATGTTTAAAAAAAAACCGAAGTGCAGAGGGTTTCTTACATGCCACAATTTTTTTAATTTGTATTTTTTGCCACAAAATTAATAGTATTAAAAATACTTCTTTATTTAGGAGAAAAACAATTTGAGATCAAAAAATGAACACTGAACGAGCTTAATCCTATCATTAAATCCAATTTTTATAAAAATTCTTAACGTTAATAGAAAATCAATCCCTAGTGAAAATTGCATATTCTTTAAAAAATAAGAATGTAATAAACTCTCAACTTTCAATACTAAATCCTAATAATAAATGATAAATCCAAATATTAAATAATAAACCTATAAATGAACTCTAAACTCTAAAAGGAAACTCTTAACTTTCAGAAAAATCAATTAACCAAAAATACTATAAGAAAGGCGTGCCTTATATTGTTAAATAGTAATAACACAAAAAATTTTATTTGTATTTATATATTGTTTTATGTCTTAGACATGTTCTCTGTGAGTTTGATTAGGTTAAGTGAATTTAATTTTTACTGGACTATTAATAGGATATACACTTCTTACAGCAAATGATCAATTAGAATTTTATTTTGGCCTAAGTAAAATTAGTCAATCTAAATTATGTTATTATTACATTGTTATGAAAGTTTCGATGCTTTATAACTCATTACTAAAATTAAAACTTTAATACAGTTCCTGCGCTCAAATCTAGCGTAATTAACAAAAAAAATTTAATAATTATACATTGGAAAATTACAAATATTTTCACAGTAAATTTCTAATAATATAAGAGTGCAGATATATATAACATAGATTACAGTCCCATGATTCGTGTGTTAACTTGCATTCTGGATTAGGAAACGACCATGTCTTGAGAAATAGTCCACGTCGTCCATTGAAAAAGCGTATAATCGTGTCTTCAATGCTTCGTACTATACTGCTCAGATGATAATAATCTTCTTTCCATTTTGGTAATCGATCATCAAGGTAACGTATACCGAGATGCGGAGTACCAGTACAAATGTATAAGATTGCACTCATTAATATCCCTTTTGTATATCCTTCAACTGCCGATTTATCAATTTGAGACCAAGCTGCATACACTTCACCATGCACACATAAAAATTCTAATCCAGAGAGAAATAGCGCATGCGGATTGTTATCTTCCACACAATTAAAGAAAAATTTTGGATTATGGTAAATAAGTCGTGTGTTTAAAAAGAAAGATGAGAAATCATAATTTTTTCTGAATGTACTGTTTAGAATTATTTGTTTTCCTTCCTTTCCGCTCATCAATATGCTTGATGGTTTCTTCAACCTTAACGCAATCTGAATTTTGACATCAAATGGCAGATTGGGTAATGATCTTTCCTTGTTTTTGTTCCTACACAAAATTAAATTTATCACTACAACGAAAAAATTAGAACAAATAGATTTAAGAAATCGATTGTTAAAAATAGAACTTACTCAGTTGATTTCTCCATTGCTAGATGTAACTTGTCGCAATTGTGAAATGATTAATTTCTTTAAACCGCATTTCATCTACTTCTCACACTTTATAGAAATTATTCTTAACTGTATATTTTACGTGGCCCTTGTTTTTAGGACGTAGTGTAACATGATGACTAATAATTTAAATTAAAAATATATTTTTACAATTGAGATAGAGCAAAGATATGAACTTTCGACATTGACGTTAATAATAATGTTGGTGCAACACTGTTCCCAGAGTAAAAGACGTTAATAATAATGTTCGATAAAAATTTTGACATAAAATTTAGACATTATTATCCGAGATATAAATTTTACTTGCATACAAAAGAATAGCCTTGTAATAGAAGTTAATGCATAAACATTATAATTATTCTATATTTAATCAAGCTCTTGTAAAGATCATAAATGAATATCTGAAATCTTTGCATTACAAAATACATTTTGCATATCTAATTGCATTCAATTACGTGAATGACAGAAATTACATCCTCGTAATTAAACTACGTCATATAGTTCCGTCTAAGTCCAAACAACCAACAAATTATTTGTAATATGGTAATTTAATTCAATTTTTTAATAGACTTAAAAATTAAACGTTATTTTACAGATGTGTAATAGTAGCTGGGTATAACAACGTTAATTATCATTTCGGTAATTATAGTTTACAAATAAAAAAGCGAAAGGACACAATTAAAACATTACAATGTGTTAAATTTATAACATTTGATAAAATAAGTAAAAGTATGCTGAAGTCATAAATTTACTTACTACTACACTTTAACACATTTTTAAACTATTTATCTACTAATGAAATCGTTATTTATTGGTATTTTTCGTTTCCTTTGTGCTCTTTTGGGTTTAGCAACTGCATCTTCTTCAATAAAAATGTTATCATCCTGTATGACTTGATTTTTGTTTCTTTTAACAACTTTCTTTTTTCGACCAGACTTGGGCGAGTTGATTTCTTTAGAAAATACTATTGGGTTATTAACTTCAAGATCATCTTGATTAAGAGAATCTGTAACGGTATCTTCTTCATTGGTTTTTGACTGAACAAAAAGATTATATAATATTTTATACTGTAATCAAAATTATTATATTTAATGTCATTTAATGTTTACTTACATGAGATGACTGTGGATCGTTGGATTTTATTCCTATTACTGTTAATCCTGCTGATGAAGATTTAAAATTAAAAGCTGTAATCTTTATGTCAAAATTATAAGTCTTGCCAACAAGTAAATCAGACACATAATTTAGAATAACTTCATCCTCCGCATTGCCAAACTTTTTTTCCTGATAACAGAAACATTTAAACTTTACATATAATAATGACAGAATGTATAATGAAATGGTGTAAAGATACTAACACATAAGGCTATTAAATCAGTTGCTGATAAATTTAACATTTTTGTTACTTCTTTATCAAAAGCTGTTAGAGTAGCCGAATCCGTGTCATCACTCACTATGAACTCGAGCCTGTATCTAATAGTTCATATCGGTAAATAAGGATAGATTTAATATATTAACTAAAATACACAGATACCTTAATATTCCGACTATGTCATCTTCGGTGCAATTTTTGCAGACCAATGTTCCACCAATTTTTTGTAATTTTTGATTGCATCGACTGCAAGATATATAATTCCATCCATGTGTAGAATAGATCTCTTCTATTTTCGCCTTACATGAATAAAGTCGTACCTATTAAAAAAATAAACAATTACTCTTTTTTTAATTATTAATTATTAATTCATTTAAGAAGAAGATAAACCATAATACAAACCTCTTCAATATCGCCAGATACATATGTCAAAATGTCACACAGATTAGCATGTTCTTTATTTCCTTGTGCAACACTGAATTCACCCGTCTGCAAACTTGGTAATATCCTAGACAACATTAATTAGTATATTATGTTAAAAATTATTGATCGCAAAAAAAAATACCTCGTTTTAAAATCTTCGATCATTCCAAGTTCATCATCAGTAAATATTTTTGACGCAGACGTCGTATTCAAATACAAATATCCTGATATAAATATATTAGTTTAAGAATTGTTCATTAGAGATCTTACAATAGAAAGTATTCGTGATTACGTATTGAATTTAGCGATTGAAAAAATCATACCTAAATACGTTTTTGGATTTACACTTGTAATAATTAATACTTCGCCTTTGGCACTCTTTGTTTCTTTCATGAGAGTTTTATACGCTGATATGATTTCATCCCATATAGTGATACGTACTTTACTACCACTACACGATTCATTTCATTAAATAGTTAGAGATTAAATTTTACCGAGATTAAATAATTAATAACTTACTCTTGCAATTGAAGATCAAGTGTAATCCTCTCTTTACCAATCTCTGAACTTCCTTCCACTATTTTTTCGTCCATAACAACTCCTATAACGTCTGATTTTCACAAATTTAGTAAATTAAAATTGAAATTAAAGATTTACGATTAACAAACTAACCATCAAAATAGGTATTACTGCCGGCAATATCTATAAGATCATTATAGAGTTTAAATCTAAATTTATCCGCCTTGATGTGAATGTTCTCTTGTTCGATGTGATTAATAATCGATCTATCATTCAATTTAATACTAAAGATATGATCCGATATTTTATACAAATCTCCGGCTTTCCAAACTTCGAAGTCAGATATTAAACAAATACTATTTTCTTGCAAGAGTTTAGAATACCGGTCGATGAAACGTTTGTTAATTATGACCATTATACTTGTATCCTGACTTATTCAAGCAAAAAGTGTTTACTATATAATTGTAAAGTAATATATTAAATAATCGTATGAAATATTTTAACAAACCTCTTCATCTAACAATAAGAAATTAGTACTTATTATCTCATCGTTGTTTTTTGGATTTTTCACATCCCAAATTCGTACCAATCTACCCAACACACGCTGAATCCCTTTTTTCTTCTGGATATTTGCTAATAATTTGTATGGCGGTAGATTATTTTCCACTTCCATGATTATAGGATATTTGTGCATAGAGTTATCGATACTTTGTTTTTATATATAAAGTTTAACAGGCACGATAAGCCGACCCGAATTCAAGGTACGTAAATTTTTACGGTTACGATCAGTAGTAACTACTCCTATTTTATCGGATGTCCCTAAAGTGCCGAAGGGACATAATAGCTACTCCAAATTGCAACTTTTTAGTTTTTTTTTTTTTTCATTTATTTTTTCTACATCCTGTTGTTAATCTATTAAAAACCATATGATTCTATTTTTTATTATCTACGGAATTAAACAACCATTACAGTATAGTAATCTATATATTTTAGCGATAGTAGAAGAACGAAATAGTTGTACTTTCTTTACCAGTCATTTCATATGCAATACATTAATGATCGAAGAAGTCATATTTTGTTTATTATTTAATAGAAGTGTTTTGTCTTTCTATGATAAATAAATTAAATTTTTAATGGAAATGAATTGTTCTTCCCTAATATTTTTTTTTTTGATAACGAATTATTATTTACTTCAATCTCATAAATGATTGCTTTAAATCACATTTTTAATAATTAGTACGTGTTTATCTTAATTTGTTGCTATTAATCAGTTAACTTAAACAAAAAAATTTATAGTTAAATATAGACATTCATAATATTAAACAACGAAAACAATTACATAAAATCCTTATCATAAAATTTTTAGAAAATTACATAACAACAGATTAACATAAATGTTTGATAATTTTGGAATGCTGATAAAAAAAACAACTTGGACAATCCCATTCTTCATGCTCTAAACCACAATCTGGTTGAGGACAATACCAGGAATCCTTGAATCTTCCACAATTGCCATGAAGAAATTGAACTATCGTTTGTTCCATCATTCGAACAAGATGTCTCAAATTTAAAAACTCATCTCTCCAATTTGGCAATCGATTTTGGAATCTAGTTATTCCGATATCGTACGTCCCAGTGCATATAAAAATTAATAAACTCATAATGATAGACATTTTATCACCTAAACGTGAAGCTTCTTCAAAATAAGACCATGCAGGATAAATATCACCGTTCATGCAAAGTGTCTCCAGACCTAGAAGGCATATCGCCTGAGGATTGCTATCGACAAAACAATCGAAGAAGAACCCTAGATCTCGATACATAAGTCTTGTATTATGAAAATATTTCCTTAGATCAAATCTACTCCTAAAAGAAGAGTTAAGTAGAATATCACGTCCCTCTGTCCCAGACATTAAAATTGCAGAAGGATGCGTCAATCGTAAAGCGATCTCTATTTTAACATCTAATGGTAAAATAGGTAACATATCATTATCACCAAGAACTCTGCAACAAAAAAAATATTTTAAATTACTAAATATCAAATTTATGATTATAACAGGAAAATGAAATTAATACCTTGTATTCGAAGAACTTGCTTGATCACGAGACTGATCGACAGTTAGTTTTGGTCTCATATCACCGAACTTGATTTTAAAATTTTTTTCTGCAATTTTTGTCTTTTAACATCGCTATTTAAAGATCGCTTGGATCAGTTTTTGATGTGTATAATTGATCGTATACAACCAGTTAACCTTTATAAATACTAAGGACA
>OVAF01003090.1:0-13433 GCA_900406245.1 Odontarrhena argentea
TTTTGGAAGAGGAAAAACTAAAAACCAAAATCAAAAACTGAAAACAATCAAGCTCTTTATTTATGATTGTAGTTGTAATATCACTACCCTTCTACCCCGGACTTAAATTTCACCATCTTGGTGAAAAGAAAGACCCGAATGAAGAGAACTATACAAAAAAAAAAAAAAAATGCAATGAAATGAAAGATGGTATTTACAATGAAAGTGGTACCTTGAGGTCTCTAGACGTAGATGTCAGCGTTATCATAAGGAGAAAGAGCTCTATACACTATAGGAGGTGTAGGATGTAGAGCTAGAGCTTGAAAGTTCCTCACATGTGACTATCATGGATAGGGAAGTGGAAGACACATAATTGTGTCACCATCGTCACCGTAGCGGTTAGGATAACTTGGAGGATGTGAGTCGAGTCGCATTATGGATCATGAGTTATAGATAATTACATGTCAAAGTACTCCTTCCTTTCATCACACTTGAAGAGCGGCACGCATGCCTTTCTCAGTAAAAGCGTGATCATTCGGTTGTTGAAAAGTTGTTGCTCTCTCCAGGATAGCAATGGTTCTTTGCATTGCACAAAGAGTCTACGAACAGAGACATCGTGTTACGTTGATAAACGAGGTGGAGTGGATTGTTTCGTGCGACATGGGTATGAGCATACATGGAGTGAATATAAGAACGACCAACCATTCCATGTGCTCGACCACAACAAACATGTGATTGAATGATACAGGTAGGGTTATATATGCACAAATACCTGTTACCCGTCTCGTACCCTTTACCCGACTCGTAACCGTGGTATGTTTGAAATGAAGTGAATAAGAAAAAAGACCACTTATTCATATATGTACTACTGACCACTACAAGCTTATACTTTTTAGACCGACATAGTCGGCTAAAATTTTGAACTACATTGCTTAATTATGGAAAGAAGCATGTCTGGTATGTCCTAGCTTTAATTTGGAAATTCAAATCTTATAGATGATTTTTCTAGCCTGGTTGCGTATGAATATATGTTTACCACCTGCCAATCGAAGTTTCTTTTCAATAACCTTTAAAAGGTAAAATGCATTAGCTAAAATATCATGTCGACATTTCAGCTTCTGCATTTTACCTTTTTAATTATTCAAAAGAAATTTCTTCTGGCAGGTGCTAGACATATATACATACGCTACCAGCCTAGGACAATCATCCAGAAGATATGACATTCCAAAGCTAGGACAACCAGACTATATTTCCTGAAAGAAGTCCAGTTGCTAATTTCCTTTTTCCGAAGCTAAGAAACCAAGATTACATGATTTATAAATAAAAAAAAAACAAATGAATGAATGGTGGGTAAAATGACGGAAAGAAAGAAGAGAGGGGGGTTGATGAAAGGATTCTCATACCTATTCGTACAAAATTGAACTCTTTGATTTCTTTTCTCGAATTTCACCTTGTAACATGAGGAGAAAATAAATTCAAATCGTAAGTGAAATTAAAAAAAATGGGGAACCAAGAAAAATCCTAATGTATAGGCAATCTGTGTTTCTTATCTTAGGGTTGTGGATTCAAATATGACTTTTTAAAAAATAATTGTGAGATCAACGATGGTATTAGAAAAAATTTCTCAAAGAAATCAAATAAAGAATTCTAACCTCTAAATTTTGATTTTTCGAAGATAAAATATGTGATAAAGTCATAAATTCAAATCCGAGTAGAGAGACATCAGAAAACCAAAACTCATCCATCTAAAAAACTCATCATACTTTTGATAATAGAGTCATCAACATCAATACATAATTCCAAAGAACACTTAAAAACAAAATCTAACAAACATATATCGATATCAATATTTATATCGAAATCAATACGTTTATTGGATCTCGCTAATCAAACCGATGAATCACCAAACAATCTTAAGAAATTATTTGATAAATAATAAATCATGGATCAAGATCCGAATCTTCTAGAGAAAAGTTGTTATGAATATATGATATAACCAAAAAGGCTAAAATATTTCAGGTCGCAAAGATCTGGTTAACTATATACATAAGATGATCCTTATCGATAACAACACCATATAATAACATAGAAACAATCACAAAAAACAACCACTCATGCAATAAAATCAAAACTCATAATTGAATAAAGAGCTAACAATAGATCTCGAGAGTGATACAATAAAGAAATTGTAGCTTCTTGGTGAGAAAAACCTAGCTACAAGAAATATTGGAAGACGAAAAATTTGTATACAGAGAATAAAGTGAACCGTGTGAGACAGCTGAATCTAAAATCTATTATATAGGACTACATTTAGGGTTTTGAGAAGGTGTTGGGCCTTTGAAAAAACAAACATCTTGATGGGCCGCAAAAGAATATGATAAAAACACAAACGGATATGATATATCACAATACAATCAAATCTTGCGATTTATTTTTTCATGATTCTTGTAAGTGTGCCACGTATGACAATATATCTCGTGTCTATTTATAAGGATAACAAATCAATGTATCCTAGAATCTACATACATGGGAAAGGTATGTACAAGACATTTGATTGCAAAAAATGCTTACTCACAAATGACAGTAGAATAGTATCTTAGAAATAATACATATAAACTTAGTTGATTATTTAACCAAAATTTTATCCAAAACTCAATGATATGTATATACAGATTTTTTACTTGTACATATGCAAGGACATATCCGAAAATGCGTAGACTTATGAGAAATAATCAGATAAAAGATATATATTTTAAATATTACATAAAAAATTGTAAAAGAAATATTACTTTATCATATAAGATCATTTTTTATTTTTTGGTAGGAAAATTATATTATATAAGATCCGATTAGTTACATTTTCTTAACAAATTTTATTTCATACATATATTTAATCTATATTTCTACTAATTTTTTTTTATTAAATTTAGTGTACCATAATAACATCTTGGCAACGAAAATTTTGTTTTTTTTTTTTCATAAATTTCTTAAAGCGGTGATAGAATTGTGCACATATGAGACGAAATTTGTAATTCAAGTTATAAGGAATGGTTCATTGTTTTTTTTGTTAATGAGTAAGAAGATAAATAAAATAAATAGTGGGACTAACAAAAAAAAAAAAAAAAAAAAAAAAACATGTGTGTCGTCATGCTTCTTAGAGCTAGTTGTAAAAGAAATCATACTTCATTATACATGATTGTAGTAGTTACATTTTCTTAGCGAACTTTCTTTTGTACACATTTATTTTATATTTCTGCTAAATGTTTTTTAATTAAAATTTAGTGTATTATAATAATATCTCGGCGAAAGTGAATTTGTTTTTTTCATAAATTTTTTAAAGCACTGATATATCGAAATTTGTAATATAAATTGTAAGGAGTTTTCATTTGTTGTTTATTTAATGAGCAAAAAGATAAAGGAAACAAACAGAGAGACTAACAAAAAAAAATTAAAATACGTGTGCTACATGGTAGCAGAGATAGTTGTAAGAGAAACCGTATTTTATTATATACGATTGCATTAGTTATATTTTCTTACAGAACTTTCTTTTATACAGTTTTTTATTTTATATTTCTACTAATTTTTATTTAAATTTAACTATACCATAATAATATTTTGGCATAGAAGAATTTGGTTTTTTAATAAATTTCTTCAAGCAGTGATAAATTCTGCCCATACGAAAAAAAATTTGTAATATAAGTTTTAGGGATTTATTTTTTTAGTAATGAATAAAAAGATAACTGAAATAAATATAGGGACTACAAAAAAAGTTAATAATACATATGCCACATGTGAGCTTTTTAAAATATTTTTCTCAACTTTTTTTCTCTCTTCCTACTCCATTTTTCGATATTTTCTTTACAAGGCTGCTTCTTTTTTTTATTCTTTTCTCATCACTCTTCATTTTTCGGATTTGAACATGAATAAGAAACATTTTTGTTATAATTTATGTCATACTCTATTTTTATCTACAAAATTATAGGGACTTTTACAAAAAAAAAAAAAAAAAAAAANTTATCAAAGACATCCTGTTTTTTCTTTTTGTTCCAACCTCAGTTATTTCAAAATTAACCTGCAGTTGCTTTATTTTTAACAAAAAGAAAAAAAAAAAACAAAAAAATCTGCACGCCAATATTTGAGTTGAGTTGAGTTAAGCTGTTATCAAAATGATTTGAAATAAGTTTTTTTTCTTTTGAAAAAAATAGTTAAACTTTTAGACCTAAGGTTATTAAAATTATATATATTTACAATATGGTTCGTACTATATATAATATAGTGATGCAAGCAATTAAGTACAGAGTCATTAATTTAAGGATTTGGTACGTAAGAAGTACATATTAACAAATAGCCAATAGTATCAGCAAATACCCAAGATTGTAGATATAATTTTGTGAACGTGTTACAACATAATACACTTCATGTAAGAATTCACAAAGAGTCTACAGTCTTTCGAATGATAAGACTATAAAAAATACAATTGATTTATTAATTCATATTGTCACACGTAAATGGCTAACACGTCTTAATCAAGTAGCAAAGATCTTTATCGTTTGTTTCAACTTACAGTACTAGAATAATCAATCATCGCATTACCTAAATTTATACGCGTATTAGTACTGAAAAGCTGTATATATAAATATCCCACTGGTTAATTATTATGAATTTATTTATGATCAACTAATTGGCCCTTTTTCTCGAGGACCACGTACTGATGACCAAAGAGAATTCAATGCTAATTAAAAGACTATATAAAATTATGACTATACATATCCACCTTCATATATAATTAAATAGAATGCTTGTAAGATTTTGAAGATTCAAAGGCTTAGTTTCTCTAAGCATGCATGCACATTTCTTTTTTCAGCACACATCATTACCATTCACCTTAAGTCTTCTAAATAGCCCTTTTGAGATTTTTTCTAGATTTCCAAATCTTTTTTTTGTTTGGGACTGCGATCTCATTTGCTATTTGATTTGATGCTAAAGTTAGATTTGAACCTTGCTTTAAGCACAAATAGCACACAAGAATTTCAATATTAGATTATATCTAAGAAAAACTATACATATTTTGCTCTTGAAATGACTCAAATCTATACAGGCAACCACAATGGCAGATGAATTTATATTTTTTAATATGAAATTTAAATATCAAATTTTAGGCCCAATAACTGTGATCAAAGACGTTTCGTATTAAAATTATAATCTTATTGATCAATTTTTGTATAACAAATATATGTTCTAAGGGGATTCAAGAGCAATCCTTAAAATACATGGCAGAATGAATTTGAGGTATTGACAAGAGTTATCCAATTTAGATCAACTGATTAACACATATGAATAAATAAAAATATCTCAAACAAGGATACCTTAAAACCACAAGAGCACCTTAAATACTTATATCTTTAATTATATAAAATATGCATCAATCTTCTTTTTTTTTTTTTTTCTTTGTCAGAAAAATATGCATCAATCAGTTTGTTACTTTTTTTACCAAATTCACGGGTTGTTAAAATCACCGCCTACGCTTTAAAGATTTGTTACTTGATCATGAAGCTTAATAAAGATTTTACTAAACTTTGGTCAAAATCAATTATCACCGTGACATGATGGAAGTTTTTCTTTTCTTCCCACCAATTAACCTTTGATAGACTACATCTAGTAATTTCAAAATCAATTATCACCGTGACATGTATTTTTTTTTAGATAATAACCATAATACCTTCAAAAGTATTTTTTTAGATGACTTATTTGAAATTGATTTTTATTAGGTATATATCATTATATGTCATTCAAAGTGAGCAAACTACACTTTGAGCTTTTAAGACCATCCACGATATAGACATCGGGTGGATGTTTTCCTACGAAAAAGAAAAATAAAAAAGATAAGAAATTGAAGAAAAAATAATAAAAAAAATGATTGGTGTCTTAAGACTATAGACACTCATGTCAAAAATGTTTCAAAGTAGTCATTTTAGACACTTTTTATATGAATGTTTAAGACTTTAAGACACTCATAATATTTTCATATTTCTTTTCCATTTTACTTTTTTTTTTCATTTTTCTTTTTTTTGGGTATGACACCCACACAATGTCTATATTGTGGATGCCCTAACGCCTTCAAATAAGAGGTTTATGAACATTCCCTTATAAAGAAAGAGTTTAATGGGATGAGTTTCTACTTGTGGAAGGAGTGTGATGAAAATCATATCTCTAAGATAGAGAAAATTGGCGGATGTAATCTTTTCAAGAATGAGGAAATGGATAGACATGATCTCTTCATTGAAGAAAAAATTAGATCCAAATGTAACATGGGACAAGTTAGACCATTCATGGTCATATTAGTGAAATAAACACATATGCTCAGCGGAGAAAGAGAAACAATGACATTAGGAAAGCAACATGAAGTGGCAAATAATGTATGGTTTTTTTACACAATTTCACCATTATTTTATTTTTTACATCTTATCTTTGTATTGCTTTATATGCTTCTTAATTTATGTTGTCGTAAAGATCTTCAAGCTTATTTGTACGGTTGTATTCTCAGCTTAATTTAATATAAACAGTTGTTTGGCTCATAAAAAACATAGCTCATGTTTTAATTTTTCAAATCATCAGTTTTGTGTTTTACACACTTATACTATCGCGTGTTTCCAGAAATTCTAATTTTGTAAGCGTTATCTTGTTATCCAAATTAATATTTGATCTTTTGATGACTAAATTTGAGAGAATTCATAATCTCATTATTTATAAAAATGCTTACACCGAGATCAAAATTCATATAAATTAAAAATAAATATATTTAGATTATATCATGCATATGTTAAAATATATTATATAAATTTGTTGAAAAAATATTACTAGTCCTAAAGTAAATAAAAATCTCTAAAACACCAAACCCCAAAACACAACTCTTAAAAAGAAAAAGAAAAAAAAATAATTTTTGAAACCTTATCGAAACTCACAAGTGGTCTTGGTATGTGGCAGATGGTAAGTCCACAGAAGGCATACAACAACAGTGCACCCGGAATCGAATTCCGCTCCCTGCAGTATCCATGATTTTACGGGCCGACCAATTGTGACCAAAACCGTTATTATAGTGTGGTATATAAAATCAAAAAAATAATTAAAAAAAAAAAAACCTTATCGAAACCTTTGGAGAGAGAAAAAACAAAGTTAGGTCCTATAATTTCTTTAACTACTTGTCGAAATTATAAAATTTTTTTTTTTTTTTTTGGGTCGGAATCGAAATTATAAAAATTTTAAAAGTTTAAATTTTGGAAAATTCGGCATTCCGTACAGGCTCTGTATTTGTGTGGACCAAAAAACCAAAAGATCCTCATTGGCCATACTACCTTCTAAACATCCCATAGGCCAAATTCCAAAGAGCAATACTCTCCTGTAGATCTTGCTTTTTTTCCCTTATGTGATTTCTTCTTAAAAGAAAAAGATTTCATCTTTCAACAACTTTTCTTTCTTTGTGGTTTTATTCTCTTATATAAACTGAAACATGGTTTTGCTTCTCAGTTCTCCATACTGTCTTATCTTTTCCACTCTTCTTCCTCTGTGGATGAAGATTAAACAGGCTTTTCAATAAAATTCTGCAATTTTCTGATCATGAATATCTGAATTTTTGTACTAAAATAATATTTTTGTACTAAAATAATGATTTCTTGAATTAAAAAAAGTGAGGAGTGACACAAGAAGCATTAGTTTCCACTCAGCAAAGCACCCAAAGTCACCACTACCAATATCAAAACAGAGCAGAGGCAGAGTAGTTTGTGAAAAATCAATGAGAGGAGATAGCTTCTCAGTGAGTATGGAGAGGCATCCAATGCGTAGTCCGAGGAAAAAGATTAGAAAGGTGTTCGATAAAATGACCGAGTGGATTACCCCTTGGAGAAGTAAGCCAGAGACGCTCAGAGAGAGGAGGATTATACGTGGAGATGTCGAGCAAGACGAGTTTCAATACGCAAGTACTCACTGTTTGTCATCTTACTACAGCGTCTTTGTTGTTCGACTCGCTATAATGGTTAGATTCTTCTCTCTATCTTGGATTTTGCCATGTTTCCGTTTATGATCAATCCAATCAGTTTGTGTGTATCTGTGCAGGCTATGCTAGCAATTCTGATTGGCCTTTTGACCATTCTAACATGGCATTTCACCAGGATTTATACGAAGCAATCCCTCCAAACTTTAGCATATGGTCTTCGATACGAGCTTCTTCAGCGTCCAATCTTACGGATGTGGAGCGTTTTAAACACTACCTCCGAACTAACAACAGCTCAAGTCAAGCTCTCTGAATACGTCATCAAAAAATATGACAAGCCAACAACTCAAGAAGAACTCGTTGAGGTTTCATTTTCTGTTAACCGGTGTATTATTTTTTTGTGGTCCAGTGTTTGGTTTTGAAGTGCTTTATTTATTGTTTTTGTTAACTTTATCAGATGTATCAGGCAATGAAGGATGTGACATGGGCTCTGTTTACTAGTGCCAAAGCTCTAAATGCCATAACCATAAAATATAGAAATGGATTTGTCCAAGCTTTCCATAGAGATCCAGCAAGTAGCAGCACGTTCTACATCTATTCCGATCTAAAGAACTATTCGATCAGTGGAACGAGGCCTGAAGATGTGAGTTTGTCACTTGGGCACGGGTGGAACAACCGGACAATACACGGGAACGTGTCTGCTATTTGGTACCAGCAACAGCTTGATCCAATAACAGGAGCAAAATTAGGAAAGCCTGTTCAAATCCCACCAGATGATCTCATCAACATCGCAGGACTCTCCCAAGTGCCTGATGGAGAAGCTTCTTGGCATGTGACAGTGAGCAAATACATGGACACTCCGCTGCTCTCAGCTGCTTTGCCGGTCTTTGATTCTTCAAACAAGAGTATTGTGGCTGTTGTGGGGGTGACAACTGCACTATACAGCGTAGGGCAGTTGATGAGAGAGCTTGTAGAAGTTCATGGTGGACATATTTACTTGACATCTCAAGAAGGATACTTGCTTGCTACTTCCACAAATGGCCCTCTCTTAACAAATACAACAAAGGGGCCTAAGCTAATGAGAGCCATTGATTCAAAGGAGTGGGCTATTAATTCCGGAGCTCAGTGGTTAGAGAAAACTTATGGGAAACACCGCCCTCATATCGTTCATGCTGAGAATGCAAGGCTTGGTGACCAACAATATTATCTTGATTCATTCTATCTTAATCTCAAGAGACTCCCAATTGTAAGTTTTTCCTATCAAGAGTTGATGCTAGTTTTATATTCCCAGAGTCACGTTTTAAAATACGCATCTTGTAGGTAGGTGTGGTGATTATCCCCAGAAAGTTTATTATGGGAAAAGTTGATGAAAGAGCCTTCAAGACTTTGGTTATACTGATTTCTGCTTCTGTCTGCATCTTCATTATTGGATGTGTCTGCATTTTAATCCTCACAAATGGAGTTTCCAAGGAGATGAAACTAAGAGCAGAGCTCATAAGGCAACTGGATGCAAGAAGAAGAGCTGAAGCTTCAAGCAACTACAAAAGCCAGTTTTTGGCAAACATGAGGTTGGTTACCACTGCATCTGATATTTAACATTCTTAATGCTATATACTGAAATGAGCTTTTTGCAAATTTGTGCATTCTAGCCATGAGTTGCGGACACCTATGGCTGCTGTGATTGGATTGTTAGATATACTTATATCGGATGATTGTCTTTCAAATGAGCAATATGCAACAGTCACTCAAATCAGAAAGTGCTCTACAGCCCTCCTTCGGCTTCTCAATAACATACTGGACTTGAGCAAGGTTAGACTCATTTATTTATTCTGATATATGAAGAAGAATTTCAAGCTTTAATATTACACCTTCGGACGGTTAAGTTAGGCATGGAGTAAACATTTGGCGATGTCAGCTGAGCATTTCCTGCAAGTATCATGTCAGTAGCAGCTACAAATTGTCCTCTGATTTTCTTCCTTCTCCGTGTCGTAGGTTGAGTCAGGAAAACTTGTTCTGGAAGAAGCTGAGTTCGATTTGGGACGAGAACTTGAAGGACTTGTTGATATGTTCTCAGTGCAGTGTATTAACCACAATGTTGAGACTGTTCTAGACCTCTCTGGTATGGCTCAGTGTTATATATTATTATACAGCCAGTGATGAATGTTCCATATAATGACAAAAAATGGGTTCATATGATCTGCTCTTTTCGCAGATGATATGCCAACATTAGTCAGAGGGGATTCGGCAAGACTTGTTCAAATCTTTGCAAATCTCATAAGCAATTCTATAAAGTTTACAACAAGTAATTTTGTTACCATCTATCTACTTTTTCTTTTTTCATGACATAGATGCATTGCGAATCTTAAAACGATGGTTCTTTGCAGCGGGTCACATTATTCTTCGTGGATGGTGCGAGAGCGTGAATTCTCTACATGATGAAATGACCTTAACTGTTGACAAAAGGAAACCATGGGCACCATTGAAGACAAAACTGGTGCATCACAGAAACCATTTGCAGAAGTCTTGTAAGAACGAGAACAAAATGGTTCTTTGGTTTGAGGTTGATGATACTGGATGTGGTATGAGGCTTGAGTTCCTTTATTTATATATCTCTTTGCTATCCACTTCATCTGAAAATCTCTTATAAATCGTTTGTGCAGGAATAGATCCAAGCAAATGGGACTCTGTGTTTGAGAGCTTTGAGCAAGCTGATCCTTCTACCACTCGAACGTAAGTGGTCATAACTAGGATGCTCAAACAAAACTATATTGGCAGTTGAATCTTATGCCTCACTGGTCTTTTGTATGTCTTCAGGCACGGAGGAACTGGTCTTGGACTGTGTATCGTACGGAACTTGGTGAGTCAAGTCACTGGAACTTTAGCATTTGGTAAGTCATAGAAGTAATCAAATCATCTGAAACCTACTTTTACATTTTACAGGTAAACAAGATGGGTGGAGATATTAAGGTAGTACAGAAGAATGGCTTAGGGACTCTAATGAGATTATATTTGATTCTCAGTACTCCTGACAATGCGGATCAAATCTGCCAGCCAGATTTCTCCAAGTATGGTCTCGTGGTACGTACATATAAGAAAAAAATTTAAGACGAATACATCATGGATTAAGGCTTCTGTGTTTGAGAAAGTGTGTTAATGCCACAGGTTTTGCTCTCAATGTATGGAAGTACAGCAAGAATGATCACATCAAAGTGGTTGCGTAAACACGGCATTGCGACTGTTGAAGCATCGGAGTGGAACGAGCTGACTCAGATCATCAGAGACCTCTTCAAGATAGGAAGCCGTGAAAACAGCTTTGATTCACAGCCCAACATTGCTGATTCACTGAGAGCAGAGCTTTCGAAAATCGAAGAAATCAAGAACCCTGTGTTTGTCATAGTGGTGGATATCGGAGTTCTTGATCTCACAACTGATATATGGAGGGAACAGCTTAACTACCTCGATAGATTTTCCGGAAAAGCAAAGTTTGCTTGGCTGCTGAAGCATGACACGTCCAATACAATTAAGACAGAGCTGAGACGGAAAGGGCATGTCATGATGGTTAACAAACCATTGTACAAGGCCAAAATGATCCAGATTTTGGAGGCTGTGATAAAAGACAGGAAGAGAAGCTTGTCTAATGTTATAAGAAACCGAGGAAACGCAAGTGATGAATCCCACGAATGCTTAGAAATCGATCCAACGCAATACAGCACTTGCAGTTCCGATGATTCCTCTGAGACATCCGGTGAGAAACAAGAAGATAAATCTATAAAATCAAGTACTTCGCAGTCTCCAGTGCTCAAGAACTATCTCGTTGACATCACTAAAGGCAATGATAATGACTCAACCTCTGGAAGTACGACTCAGAAAAACCAAGAAGAAGAAGATTGGAAAGATCGACTGTATTCAGGAATTGCTTTGGATGGAAAGAATCAGAAATCTCTTGAAGGTATAAGGATTTTGCTGGCAGAAGATACACCGGTTCTTCAGCGAGTAGCCACCATAATGCTTGAAAAGATGGGAGCAACCGTAACTGCAGTTTGGGATGGACAGCAAGCAGTTGATTCCCTCAACTACATGTCTATCAATGCAAAAGATCCAATTCAAGAACACAAATCGTCAGAAGAAGAAACCACTACCAATCCGAATAATGGTTTAAGGAATTCCACGCCTTTTGACTTGATCCTCATGGACTGCCAGGTACAATGACTTTCACTTTTCGTCTCAACCCTGTTACCGACATAACATTTTTAGCATTGCAGATGCCGAAAATGGATGGATACGAGGCAACAAAGGCTATAAGAAGAGCAGAAATTGGAACAGAGCTGCACGTTCCAATCGTGGCACTGACAGCTCATGCAATGTCCTCTGATGAAGCCAAATGCTTGGAGGTTGGAATGGATGCTTATCTCACTAAGCCTATCGACCGAAAGCTTATGGTCTCTACCATTTTGTCACTCACTAAACCATCAACGCTCATAACTTCATTTTCGGCGCGAAACAACGGGTAGAATCTGAAAAATATCTAACAAGAGAACTTTGTTATTAGGTTCGGGATCTTGGGTTTTGTATATATGTGAATTTGTAATCAAATTGTTTTATAAAGAGTTTTTTTTTTTTTTTTTTTTGGGGGGGGGGGGGGGGGAAAAAATNAATCCAGTTTTTTTGGTGAGTTTTTGTTTACTTTTACATCAAGAATGTTTTATACTTAAAATAAGAATATTACTTACCTTCGGGTTTACTTTCTAAGTCTATGAATAAGACTGAATATCTCTGAATGTGTAACAGAATGCTATGGTATTTATTAAGCTGAAATGTGATTGCTTCAAAACCATGTTTGGACTTTGGACGGCTTAAAGAAAAAAATCTAACTGATTATAATATTATAGCATGCCGGCACGAAAAAAGAGAAGCAAATTTAGTACGATGAAGACTACTTCTCTGTTATGAATAAGATTCGAATGTCATCCTTATCATAATGATTCATGAATATCACGAGCATGTGAAAAAGATTTGATTGATACTAACGTGTAAACCATGAGCCCCTCATGTAACAAGCATTATACAATATGCCATTTATGAAACGTCATCGTTTACCCATAAGACTAATTTATGCGGATCAATGGCTCGAAAGCTCTCCATTGACCAAAATCTGTCTAAGCTACTCCCCTCTATTCTAAAATACTCCTCTAGGAACAACTCAGTACAACTAAGTACAACTGAATTATACAGATCAACCCATTAGAAAAAATTAATTCCGCATTAAGCATTTAGAATTATGGTATCAGAGCATCCGCATTAAGCATTTAGAATTATGGTATCAGAGCCTAGTAACGTATCCAGGAACCCCTAGTAGCAACCCTAGTAACGACCCTAGGAAAATTATGAAAGATCTAGCGATCTTCAAAAGGTTCAAGAGATCTAATCTCTTATTTACAACGGAAAAGTCTATGAAAGTCAAGGTGAC
>OVAF01003091.1:1562-14775 GCA_900406245.1 Odontarrhena argentea
TTTTTGATCAGATTTAAATACACATCATGAAATGATATGATGTAATATATATATATATAGTCTATTATTAAATACTCCGTACGTAGTATATACTAATATAGTATGATATCCTTACAATTAGTATTGAATTAAATGAAAGATAATAATATATTACAACGAAAATTAAAACTACTATTTTAATTTCATTTGTTCAGCAAAAACCTGATTATTAAATTTTGAATTTCAACACAAACAATTATATATGTGCGTGTGTGTGTGCAAGGTTTCATAATATGGAGTTTGAATTTTCTTTTAAAAACTTATATGGAAAAAACTAATTCTTACCACTAAGTTTGTCCACCAATTAAAACTGTGCAAATAAAAACATGGAATTTTATATTCTCGAGTCAAATTTCCATTAGTGTAGGAATGATAATATATAAAAAAAAACATATATATATTCTGCATATTGAATTAATACGAAAGTGTGACGAAGTAGCTTTCAAAGAAAAAAAAAACAAAGTGTGACGAAGTAAAAAAAAGTCTTTTGCTTGTGCCAGCAAGATGCTAGAAAGTCAGCCTATGGGGTCACACGGCTATGTGTGTCTTTGTAGAATTTAGTCATTTTTCTTTCTACCCAAAACTTGTGACTTGAGTGATCATTTGATTTCTACTTTGTTTTCATAAAGTTGTTTTTTTTGTTTTTTTTGAGAAAATTAGTTTTCATAAAGTTGTTACAAAATAAGGAAACATCAAATTCACCAATAACATAAAGAAAAGATGAATTTGCTTTCTTCAGTCAAAGAAAATCATACTTTTATTAACAATTTTCACAATAAAATATGCTCAAAGTGACCATTAATAAATGAAAAAAAAAAAATCGAAAAATATTCTAAAAATTATTTTTGTCAAACATTGTAAACATTATGTAGACCCGGAAAGAAGATATCGTCATGAATTCCAATTTTATTCCTTTGAAGAAAAATTTGGTCTCTATGAAATTCCGTAGAACTTTTCAATGTGAATTAGAAAAAAAAAAATTGATAATCTTGAAAACGACTTTTGAAAAAATCGACCACGTAAAAAATGCAATATCAGACGAAAACAAAGTTACAATCCACGTATTAAATTACAAAAAAAATTAATTTGTTAGAAACAAATACTCATTTTCGTCATTACTGACGTCAGAACAATCACACACACATACACAGTAACACACTTGATGACTTGATAAGTTGTCTCTCAAGATTCGGACCTTATTGTACGATACACATTAACTAGTGGTCTTTCTGGTGTGGACATATATAGTAGAGTCGTTGTACATTTTCAAAGCACGAGCTACCAATATTAGGGACCACTCATGAACACAACACACTAATTGCATTAAGTATCATAAGGAAATGAAAGACAAAAAAAAAAAAAAAAAAAGCAAANAAAAAGAGCATACACTAGTAAATTGCATTATATCTTTGTGAAATTAGGTAGAACTTGCAAGTGAACCCAAAGATTACTTGGAAGTTTCTTTCTTCTTTGCTGACGTGGCAAGGACGATTTTTTAGGCGATCTTGGGTTTCTCATCGGGGCTTTTTTCCTCGTCGGGATGGTCTCACCGGGATCATCTCCGTCGAGGGTAACAATACTCGGAAAGGCATCTGATCTCACAAGCAGTCCGGGTTTGGTCTTTGGATCTATAGGGTTTGAAGAAGTTACTCAGAGTTTGAAAGATTTGGGAAATACAGAGTCAGAACAGGTACCTGAGATCCGATCGGATAGGGATTCGATGCTTGTCGATGCGGATCTAGGTAGTTTGAAGGTGAACGAGGGTCCGATTGCTGTGGAATCTGAGCCGAAAATCTCACAGAAGGAGGAATCGAAGTCGCAAGGGATACCGTGGTCATCTGTGGTCACGAAGGGGGAGAAAATGAAGCAGTATGAGTACACGATGAAAGAGACTGAAGGAAAGCAATCGGTGAGTATTCCTGATGATATTTTTGAAGATGCTCCTCTATGGGAAGACATCATTATTGGAAAGTTCATGGGGAAGATCCCATATGTTGGTAGGCTGTACACTTTGGTTAACAAGATATGGCCTCTGAATGATAAATCTGTGAGGGTTGAGGTTTTCATTGTCGATAGTACAACAGTGAAATTTCGGATCAAAAATGCCGAGGTTCGATCAAGGGTGTTAAGGAGAGGTATGTGGAATCTATGTGGCATCCCAGTAATGGTTTCTAAATGGTGTCCTGATGATGTAGACAGTGAACCTGAAGTGAAGAAAGTTCCTATTTGGGTGATCATCAAGAAGGTGCCGAGGAGGTTGTTTACCTGGAAGGGTCTCAGCTTTCTTTCCTCTCCTGTTGGTCTACCAAAGAGGTTGCACCCAGAGACTGAGCTCTGTTGTAGCTTTGATGAAGCAAAGGTTTTTGTGGAAGTGGATCTGTCAAAACCATTGCCAGAATCTTATATTTTCACCTCTAATCAGGGGATTGAAACAGTCATTACATATGAATATCCCTGGTTACCTTCTAGGTGTGTTGGATGTTCTCAATGGGGACATATTCAGAGAGACTGTAGGAAAGGCAAGGGCGGAAAAATGGAAAAGAAGAATGAAAGTAAGCAGGTGCAGAAGATTTCCCCACAAAAGGAAGCTTTACCTAGTTCTAGTGGTGAGGGGGAATTAAATGAGCAAGATGAGGCAGGAAAGGAGAAACCTGTGGTTACTCAGATTGTGGAGCCTCAGGTGAGCAAGGAAACTAGCCATAAGGACACTAACGTTGTTCAATCAGAACAACATGATTGGATCACTGTCTCTGGTCCAGTAAAAGCCATCAAGATTATAGAAGATAAAGATATTTCTTCGTCCACCAGATTTGACCCTTTGGCTACTCAAATGGAGGAGGTTCCTGTGGATGAAGAGGTTGAATTAAAAGAAAATGAGGAGGGGAACCATGAACTGGAGTTGGGGGAAATATCAAATTCTGGCAAGAAAAAAGGAATAAACAAAAACAAGAAACATGAATCTGTCCTGAGGCAGTCAGCTAGACCAAACAAGGGTGTAAACAAGTTTCTTAAGGATTCCTTCTCGGTTGGGAAGGGATCACAGAAAAACCATTGATGAAGTGTTTCTCCTGGAATGTGAGGGGTTTCAACCAACCCAGAAAACATTCCCTTGTAAAGGAGTGGTTGAACAAGAATAACTTCAGTTTTGGTAGTTTGTTGGAAACACGAATCAAGGAAGAAAAGTCTAGGGAGGTGATTGCTAATGCTTTCAGGGACTGGAATTTTTTCTCAAATTATGAATACAATAGTTTGGGTAGAATTTGGGTTCTTTGGCAGGGTAATGTTCGTCTCACCCCTGTTTACAAATCTGAACAGATGATAACAGTTTCAGTGAAATTGGAGGAGGAGGAGGAGGAATTTTTCTGCTCTTTTGTGTATGCCCAAAATACAATAACCGAAAGGAAAGACCTTTGGCAGGACATAAGACACCACTCTAGCTCTCGGCTTTTTCAGTCTAAAGCCTGGATTCTCTTGGGGGGATTTCAATGAAATGCTTGAAGTGGAAGATCATTCAGGTGTTGGGGATATGGGAGGTATGAGGGACTTCCAAGAAGTGGTTAGAGATTGTTATCTAAGTGACTTGAGTTTTCAGGGGCCTCACTTCACTTGGTGTAACAAAAGGAGAGAAGGCTTAATTTGTAAGAAAATTGACAGGGTTTTGGTGAATGAAGAATGGTACCAAAAGTATCCTACATCGTACAGTATTTTTGAAGCTGGAGGCTGCTCTGATCATCTTCGTTGCAGAATACATTTGGGAGAAAATCTCCAACATATAAAAAAGCCTTTCAAGTTTGTTAACATGATGGCTGAGCATCCTGCGTTCCTAAGTATAGTAGAAGCTTACTGGGCAAATACTGAGGAGCTGTTTCAATCCACATCTACTATTTTCAGGTTTGCAAAAAAATTAAAAGGGCTGAAGAAGGAGTTAAATACTTTGGGGAAAGCTAATATGAAGAATATTATCCAAAGAACCTCAGAAGCTCTAGATTATCTCTGTCTGAAGCAAACAGAAAATCTAAGGAATCCATCTGATGATGCAATGAGGGAGGAATTGCAGGCTTACTCAAGCTGGCAAATGCTAGCAAATGCAGAGGAGAAATATATGCGGCAAAAGTCAAAAATACACTGGCTTAAAGTAGGGGATAGAAATAATAGATATTTCCATCTTGCTGCAAATGAAAGGAAATCCAGAAATTCAATAAAAGAAATAAGAGGTTCTGATGGTGTGGTGAGAACAAAGCAGGAGGAGCTGAAATCAGAAGCTGAGCTATTTTTCAAGAATTTCTTAAATGAAGTTCCAGAGGATTTGGTTGAGGTTTCGGAAGAGTGGATGAAAGATCTTTTGAACTATCAGTGTTCTGTTCAGGAAAGGGCAGACCTGGAAAAGCAGGTTACTGACAGTGAGATAAAGGAGGTTCTTTTTAAAATGCCAGCAAATAAAGCTCCAGGTCCAGATGGCTACACAGTGGAATTCTACAAGGCTGCTTGGAGCATTGTAGGGAAAGATTTCACCACAGCAGTTAAGGCTTTCTTCTCAAATGGCTTCTTGCCGAAGGGAGTCAACTCAACTATCCTGTCTCTCATTCCCAAGAAGGAACAAGCTCTTCTCATGAAGGATTATAGACCAATAGCCTGCTGTAATGTTTTTTACAAGGTAATCTCAAAAATCCTTGCAAATCGCCTAAGACTGATTCTTCCCCAGTTTATAGCTCCAAATCAATCTGCTTTCATCCAGAATAGGCTATTAGTAGAGAATGTGCTCTTAGCCTCAGAGTTGGTTAGGAATTATCACAAGACATCAGTGTCACCAAGATGTGCTATCAAATTTGATATTTCAAAGGCATTTGATACAGTGCAGTGGGGGTTTTTGAGAAGAGTTTTGAGGGCGCTTGATTTCCCTGATAAATTCATCTCATGGTTAGACATTTGTGTGTCTAGTGCTTCTTTTTCAGTGCAAGTAAATGGGGAGTTGGCTGGGTATTTTCAAAGCAAAAGAGGGTTAAGGCAGGGATGCTCGCTTTCACCTTACCTCTTTGTTATTAGCATGAATGTGTTATCCAAAATGTTAGATAGAGCAGCACAAGAGAGGGTCTTTGGGTATCATCCATGTTGTGAGGCTATGAAATTGACTCATCTCAGTTTTGCTGATGATTTGATGGTTTTTTCTGATGGATTAACCAGCTCTATTGATGGGATTCTCACAGTGTTTGAAGATTTTGCAAAGTACTCAGGACTAAAAATTAGTGTTGAAAAGTCTTCTATATTCTTGGCTGGTCATTCAGTGGCTGACAGAGAGAATATCACATCCCATTATCCTTTTGAGCCTGGAAATTTGCCTATTAGGTATCTGGGGCTGCCTTTGATGACAAAAAAAATGTCAAAGGAAGATTATTCTATTCTGGTGGAAAAGATCAGAGCAAGAATGCAGAGCTGGAAAACAAGATTCCTGTCATTTGCAGGTAGATTGGAGCTTATACGATCAGTAATCATGAGCATCACCAACTTTTGGCTTGCTGCTTTTAAGTTACCGAACCGTTGTCTGAAGAAGATTGAAGGATTATGCTCAGCTTTTCTTTGGTCTGGTCCTGATTTAAATACCAAGAAAGCAAAGTTGGCTTGGAGAGATGTTTGTACTCTAAAGACTGAAGGAGGTTTGGGGCTGCGGAGTCTCAAGGAAGTAAGTACTACTTTGTCTCTTAAGCTTATATGGAGAATTCTTTCTGCTAAAGGTTCATTATGGGTTGACTGGGTTCATAGATTTTTAATCCGGAAGAGCTCATTCTGGTCTTTGAATGCAAAGAATTCTAAAGGTTCTTGGATTTGGAGGAAGCTACTCTATTGTAGAGATTTGGCTTTGCAGTTCCATAAAGTGGTAGTAAACAATGGGGAAAGCACTTGGTTCTGGTATGATGATTGGTGCAAGTTGGGGAGACTGTGGCCTCAAATAAATGGAGGAACAATAGCTCTTGGGATTAAGAAGGATGCAAGGTTGGCTGAGATTCCAGTGCTGAGACGTAGGAGACACCATAGTCAAGAACTTCTTAACCAAGTGGAAGAGGAACTGCAGGCTCTGACTATTGCTAATAGCATGGGGCCAGATACTCATTTGTGGAAAGTGCACATGGATAAGTACAAGTCTTCTTTTTCTACCAAAGATACATTGAGGCAGATTAAGGGACATAAACAAATAGTACCTTGGGCTAAGGGTGTTTGGTTTCCTCAAGGGGTGCCAAAGTTTTCTTTTATAGTCTGGTTGGCTGTTCGGAATCGTCTGACAACTGGTGAGATAATGCAGTCTTGGAATGTTGGAGCAGATGTAAGTTGTATTCTCTGTCAAGGCCACCACTTGGAGTCCATATCCCATCTCTTTTTTGAATGCCATTTCACAAAAGAAGTTTGGACAAGTCTGGCAAAGGGTCTTATGAGGAATCATTTCACTTTCAAGTGGGATGAGTTGGTCCAATTGATTTCTGGTAATGCTGGCTCTAAGATCCACAAGTTCCTCCTGCGGTTTGTTTTTCAAGTTTCTGTCTACCTAGTCTGGCGAGAGAGGAACAGAAGGAAGCATGGAGAACTTTCGGTTCAAGCTTCAGTCCTAACCTCTGCTATTGATGTTTTGGTTCGTAATAGGGCCCTGTCCCTTCGAAGAGATCCCATTTTTGAAAATGGTCTTTATGATTGGAGTGTGAGTAGATCAAGATGAAGCTAGGTTAAAGTTTTGTTTTGCAGTTCAAAGTTTAAATGTTTTGTAAACAGTCTGTTTTTTTCGAATAAAGTTAACATTTTATTCAAAAAAAAAAATTGCATTATCTAATACTAATAATCACACTTTTTGAGTCTTGAGTCCTCTTGACTATTGGCTGATTTGAATCAATTAAAGACTTAGGTACTCAAATACGTTTAGTATGCGTTTGGCTTCACACCACGTTATTATTCAAAACAATTCCGACCCATCAACCTAATTGCACTATCCTTAAAAAGAAAAAAAAAGAATCTAATAATAATCCAATTTCCAACCACAAAAAGTCATTGTTATTATAATTAAAAGGTGAAAGATGTTCAAACAAAATGGCTTAGTAACTAACATTTCTAGGACCAAAAGTGCTGATAGCTCACTTGGTTGCAAAGATTCTCCTGGCGGCAGGTTGAGTCCTTGTTCCTAGGTTCGAATCACGCTTATGATGGAGAGTTAATATTTACCATTATCGCTCCGCTTGCTCCGGGGTCCTAGGTGACTAGAAGTCTAAGGTCTTGAACATCTTGATCTAACCCAAAGGGAAAATTAAAGCTTCAAGATACCAAAAAGCTTCATATAAAACCTAACTAACTAATATCTTAGATGTTTTTGTTATAATTAAGACCTATAGTCTTTAACTGGAAGAGGAGGTGACAAGAGATTCTTGATTCTTCCTGGCTCTAGAAGCTNAAAAAGCTTCATATAAAACCTAACTAACTAATATCTTAGATATTGTTTTTGTTATAAGACCTATAGTCTTTAACTGGAAGAGGAGGTGACAAGAGATTCTTGATTCTTCCTGGCTCTAGAAGCTTTATGTCTTTTTTTGAAGTTGTTTTGTCTGAATCTTTTGGTTTCTGTTTGTATCTCCATGAATGGCTTCTCCACTATATTTCTCTTCTCTGACTCTAGCTTCTTACGTCTCTTAGCTGCCGCAATGGCTGCTTCTTCGTTCTTTTCCGGCTGCCTCTCTACTTCTCCCTAAGCAATACAAAACATAGCAATGCTTATTTCAAGCCATTCTCTTTTAGTATATTTTTAAGTATTAGATGGATGAAGATAGAAGACCTGAAGATCTTGGATGAGACTGTCAAGGGATTTTATCTTCCTATGTGGCCATCGAGGAATCCCAAACTCTCTGCATTTCTTTTTCAAGACCGTAAGGCCGACATTGAGTTTTCGAGAAGCTTCTACAATAGTAAGACCAAAGTATTTGGAAAGATCTTCTAAGGAAAGTCCTGCAATATGTTTGGAAAGTGCTCTCTTCTTCTTTAGGAAATCCATCTTAGTATCTGTGCCTTTAACAATATCCCGAATTTAATCACCAAATGCGTAAACTAGTGTGGAATTATAACTTATATAAAAGGTAGCTTATTGAAAATTTATACCTGATCCGGAATGTTCAGTTCGGTTGTTTTGTGTTTCCTCGGATTCGGTTTCTGAATCAGGAAGGCAGTTAAGATCTTGTTTGAGGAAAAACTTCCGCGGTTTAGGCTGATTAACCTCACAATCTTGGACGCTATCTTCTTTGACAACGAGATTTAGCTGTTCAGGCTGGTCAGAGTTACAATATCGTACTGAACTATGTTGTTCTTGGTCAGAACTCTTTGATCGTTTCTTCGCTTTTAAAGCGGAGATAAACTTGAGATCATTTGCTAAATTAGGAATGTCCTCCAGCTTAGGGTTTCTGTCAATATAAAGCACGAAAAGAAGTTAGTTCTCAAAATACACACAAGTAGTAGTGTGCTACTGTTACAGGCTTAATAAGTTATAAGAGCAATATGGGACCATAGAGAGCACCACTAGTTGCTAATGGGTCCAGAGTGGCCAAAATTTGTCAGCTTATTTTTTGGCTAATTGTTAACAGAATCTTGTCAAGAGTTACTGGACAATGAAATTGAATCTAGACACACACAAGTTACAGTCTAATCGGTAATTATGAACACCCAGAAATTAAAATAAAGACCTGTTGAAAGTGATTAAAGGTGAAGAAAATATGTAAAAGTAGCAAAGATATTGTGCTTTTACACTATGGCACTAGTAGTGAAAAACTACGACATAACAAGTACAGAGAGAGATAACTCAAAATTCCCCAAAAAGGTAAAAGTTTAGACTTAACCACAAACCCCATAGAAGTTTAGAACTAAAATGATTCACAATAAGAACTAATTCCTGATTAAGTAAAGAAACCGTCAAGTCGGATTAATGCAACAAAAAAAAAAAAAAAGTCAAGTCCGATATTTTTTTTGCAAGTTTACACTATATGTTGGAAAAATGTAAGTCAATGCATTGATTGTAATCCGAAAGTCGTTTGCTATCTAACCCTTTACCCTATACATATTTGACTAATTGTATATTACCGCGTATCAATTACCAAAACAAATAAGCGATCTAGATTCTAGAATAATGGACACCACAAATAGCAAGCAGAAAGGTTTTAATGTAAAATAAAAGAACAAACCGTCAAGTCGGAAAATTCTGCAAGTTTACCCTTTATGTTGGAAAAATGCAAGTCAATACATTGATTGAAGTCGAAAAGTCATTTGCAATATAACCCTCGACAGTGTACATATTTGACACACTGTAGATTGTTATGTCAGTCATCAAAACAAAATCATTTTGAGATTTGTAAGCAGAACCTTAACAAGCACACTAATTTTTTTTTGGTTATACTCACATTATCAAGCTATACATATGTTCCATTACTGTTCTTTCTCCACTGGATTCAATAAGACCGAACCAAAATGTATTTCTACTAAATACTAATCTCACAATTGGATTCCACAGACCAAATTATCAAATCTTAAATGCAATTTATGTAACCTCAACAAAAATGTTACTAACAAACTCAAACTTATAGAGAAGGCGTTACCTTGAAGGGCAAAGAAGATTAGGAAACCGAGGAACCGACTGATTAAACCGGAACACAAAGATACATCGCCACGTATCAATAACCAAACCTAAAGAGATCTCCGGCCGCCGGAAACCTTCTGAACCAAAAAGAGGCTTCGATGTCTTCTCCACATAAGGTTTCTTCTTCTCAAACAAGAACTCTCTCTCAATCTCCACAGATTCATACACATGCAAACTCCTTATCATCTCTACAACCAAACCCACACAAAAATATACCATTTTGAACCCGACCCGACACAATCCGACACCAAGCAATCCGACCCGAATCAAGATTTTGTACTTACCTTTTTGGATTAGGCTCTGGAAAATAGCGAGTGAGGTTAAGGAATGTGCCATTGTCTTCAAAGAAGACCAAGAGTCACAAAGACCAAACAGAAAAGAGTTTAACACTTTTAGTTTTGTCTCTTTTTTATTTTATTTATTTTTTGATGTAAGTAAAATCTGGCAGAAGAATCCAAGGTTTTGTGTTATCTCATTAAAGTGAAAAAACAAAAAAAAAGTTTCAAAAAAGTTGGTGAAATTGACCTTGGTTTAACACTGAAATTACAAGTCAAGCCATTAGAGAAAGTTACATCGGTTACACAGAATATTCGAGACTGCACGTGAAAGCGTGCAAGGGTATTTATGTAAAACTACAAAAGACTCACACGAACGAGGCATGTCTGAAAAGTGGCAACTGAATAAATTTTTCTTTAGTAAATTACTACGATTAGTAAATTTTTGTTAGATTCTCTTTTTTTTCTTTTGGTCTAGTTTTAGTTTAGAAATGAATTTAGAATGATTCTTGAATTTGGCACAGAAAAGAAAAGAGAATTGAATTGAATTTTGGTAAATGGATTTTAGAGGCAATTTGACTACTTTTTCCAATTTTTGTCAATTGTGATAAAACTATATTTGACTGGTTACTTTCACTTTTTGAGTTTTGGTTTGACATTTTCCTAATAATGGGCTGGGCCAAGTTTTATGTTTTATGATCCATGATTTTGTTAGGCTGACCCCAATTTATGGAGAGTACTAATATGTTGTGGGACAGATAGCATTTTCATTCTCAATGTAAATGGAGTATATTTTCGTTCAGTTTTGTTTTGGGTTTTGTTTTAATATTTTATTATTAGAAAATGAGTTTTCGACGTAATACATATTGTTGAATTGTTGATCTAAAATAAAATTAAAAATAAAAATAAATTCGGTTTTTTAAAAATAATTTTTACAAAAGTTAAATTGACTTCTTATTTTTTTTTTTTCTTTACGATTTTCTCTTATAATTTGTGTGTCGATCGAATATAAGATTTCATATGTAAGAAGTTCATATATTGTTCAAAAATTGAAGTGATTCATGTTGATGTTGTGGAAGATTGATGGATAATGGACATTATTCTTCAAATATTTGTGAGTTTTTAAAAGAAAAACATTTTGGTTTAGTTATCTTTTGTATATCTTTTTGCGATCAAGCTATAAATGATTGATGACTTGTGAATTTGTTAAGGTTCTTATAGGTTCGAGAAGAATATGTTTCGAGATTGCGAATGTGATTACAACAAGTACTCTTCCCAATATTCACTTAAGCCAGGTTTTACATTAGATATTTAGGAAAGCTCTGATACCATGTGTAAGCTTAAAACTAGAAATATCGAATGTCGAAGGCACTTTTTCGCAATTGAATAATCGAATACTCTATGATATCAGTAGAGTCAGAGTGATCAAGATCTCACATATTAGTTTTATGATAAATTATTAATGCTAGTTTCAGTTGCTATCTCTAAATCTACTTTAAAAAATAAACAACAACATATATTAATTATTTGCATAAAATAAAGTTCAAATATATATATATACACTGAATATTTTGCATAGGTTGGAATATACCCATAAAAATTAAGCTTTTAATGATATGAATGAAACTCATATGTCCATATTTCTTGATTTATAAAACTCAAAATGTTGGTTACAATATTTGTTTAGTACATCTATCATTTTAATTGAGAAAAAGAAAACAGATTAGATAGTGAACTAAGAAAACGATGGCACACCATTTTAATCTTATATTTTAGGAATTTCTTGGTACATCGAATGTATCAATAGTTGGTCACCTTGTGGCCCAATATTTTAAGTAGAAGAGTCAAAAGTATGCATGAATTGCCAAAAGACGAAACTTGGCGAGCAAGATAATAGGTAATTTCTAAGAAACGTGTCCAAGAATATTTAACAACAATTTTTGTCTTATAAATACATAACTTTCCCATAGTTACTTACTTCATATCAAACATAAACATCATCCATCGTCCAAAGACACTCAACACTTAGCTTTTAAAAAACTTCGATCATGTCTCTTTTCGCGTCCTTCTGTGATTGCTTTATTCCAAAATCCGACTCAAAAATTAGCTCAACCAATGAGAGTAACTCAAAAGTCTTGTCCTTGAAGAAACCGAAAACAAAATCTCCGAGAGCTCCAGTCATCGTGTCTTATTTTCCCGTAGGTTCAAATCTTTCGCGTTTGTAAAAGAAGAGAAGATGAAGTTGTGGGATGACCACAAATTTTAGTGTGAAAAGTTTTTTTTTTTTTTTTTGGTCCATCTCGTGATTGAATTTGGCTGCTTTGTATTTTCAAGTCAAATATCATGTTTATATTTAGAGTGTTAGTATAGAGATGTAAAAATGTATTAGTAATATTTCTAAGAATTGATTGTGTTATACTATAATAATCTGTTTTATAATAAATTGTGGAAAATAAGGATGATCTTTCATCGTTTAATGATGTGTAGAACTCACTCTTACTATACCACGTTTAAAATGTAAATCATTTATCTCATGTTAAGCTGAACAAGAGTTTATAAATATTCATTCTCCTTTGCACTATACTAATTAAATCTGATGTATTTGAATTCACTAATTACTAGCTAATATTTTTCGTAAAAATCATCCATGGTAGATAGACTCACTGAGCACTCTTTTTTTTCTTTTTTTGAAAGAATGCTAAAATATATTTAAATAAAAAATTTGGTTTTACAACGATTGCAAACTAGTTAAATATAAAAAAGTCAATGCTTAAAAGCAATAAGAAAGACTTCAATCATGATAAGACTCTTATCATAAGAGTAACCTTCCAAAAAAAATTTCTTCTATTTGTTTTCAACTTTGTTGTTTACTTATTTCTTGTCAAATGATCGAGTTTTAATTAAAGCTAAATGAGACTTAACATGTTTATAATTTCAATTTTAAAAATTGAATCACGAAAGAGTAGTTAAAAAGGAAAAAACAAAAGCTTTTTGGATTTTAATTAGGCCTAAATTTTTCCCCGACTTTAGATTACAACTTTTTGTTATAAATTATTTCCCTATAAAGGTTACACATATTCATATAAAGGTTACACATATTCAATTACTATATATAGATAGCGACTTCAGGTGATAGTTTATCTTTAAATCAGTTTTGGTATGATCTAATAACATTTGTAAGAACTTCATAGTCACACCCAAATCAAAGACATTTAATTGTTTGTATAAAATGGAGTCAATAATACGCCAA
>OVAF01003092.1:0-13432 GCA_900406245.1 Odontarrhena argentea
CTCCTGAGACTTCCTGAAACCCTAAAAGCCCAAAGCCCAATGTCTGACCGACCTTTGCGTCGATCGACACATGCACGAGCTTTGTGTCGATCGGCACAACTCATTTGTGTCGATCGACACTTATCCTTTTCCACTTGCAAACTTCCAGTCGCNAGCGGCTTCTAGCAAAGCATCATGACTACCCAGTTCATATGACTTGTTAAATCTCGATCCTGAACAACCATGTTAGAGACATACAATGAGTATGATTGCCAGGACACCTCCTTTCCTACAGAGGTGGCGACGGTAGACTGCGCGTACTCGCACCCCCTGCTAGACCGGTGACCTCCGGAGTCTGGAGGTCGCCTACCGCTTGCTGGATTTCAGTGCGGTCGACGACAGCGGACTGTCCTGGTGGGGTCTCAAACTCCAAGGTCGTCTGCGGCATCTGGCCGCTTTGGATTTGGTCCGCGGTCATAATGAGAGGGCGCTGCCTCCCAGACCCCGGCGGACTCGACTGCTCACCTCTACGGGTGAGCTTTAAGATCCGGGTAGTCAGGTCGAGTTCAGTCCGCTCAATTTGGCTTGCGAGGCTGCGGTGAAGCTCTTCCTGTCTGCGCTGAAATTCCTCCTGCCTCCGGCCATAGTCAGCTAGCGTCGTGAGTATATCACTCAGACCAGCTGATCCGCTAGCTGCGAGGTGCGGCTGATGAGGTGGAGGAGGCAGGGGAGGGCGTGGTCTAGGTCCTCCCAGCGGTTGCTGGGGTGGATGCGGGTGCACGAACTGTGAACGTTGATGTCCGTCCGTATCCCTTGTCTAGACCATCGGGTTATGCCAAACTGGCTCGTGATGGTTTGGGTTCACCCGTGATGCCGAAGGCTGTATGAACGTATCAGCATGAGATCTGGAAGGTTGGGATCCCAGGGTGGGGATCCTGCTACCAGCGGGATTTCGTGCCAGATCTGCTACCAGCGGGATTTCGAGCCAGACTTGGATTCACAGTCTGCTGACTGGATCCACTGGTCCCTGTACAGACTGATTCTCGATCTGGCAGACGCGACCTGTCCAGAAGGTGCAGATCGGCCTGAGTCGGCTTGGACTGAGCCTTGTTGGCTGAGATCGAGATCTGCCCCTGCAGCTGGAATCGCACTGGCTGAGAGGCCTGTACGTTCCTGCTGAGGCACGTTCAGCGCAGAAGCTTGTGGTTCAGTCGGGTCAGTGGCCGGAGCCTGACCTTGAACCAGCAGCTGGTTGTTCCGGCGTATGACGGTCGCCGGAGGGTCGATCACCGTGGTGTCTGCCGGCTGACCTGAGGAGATCGGATCTGAGGAGTCCGATCTAGGAGCTGATGGCTCGCTGGTTCTGTGGTTGTTCGTCATGCTTCGAATTCGTGAGTAAAGAGATCTAAGGTGTTCCCTACAGTCGGCGCCAAATGTAAATGCTACGATTCACACCACGAAATTTATATAGTTTTAATGGGGAATTATCTTGGGTTAAATCTCTGATAGGAAACTCAAAGAATGACTGAAAAATGTAAAGGATTTTATTGAAAGAGCTTGAATGATACAATTGATTAGATCAGCTAGAATGACAAAAGTGTGGTCTAAAAGTTGAACGTGAGGAAGAGAATGGATCATTCTCTATTCTCTTTCTCCTTTTATACGTGAGAGTGGCTGATGATTCTCCTTGATTCTCGGAACTGTTACCCACTCTCCCCGAAAATCTCTCCTTCGTTCTTATCGCCTCATTCAAAGATAAACTCAGTTGACTCGAACGAGCACTCTGACGGATGAGCTTGACTTACAGCTGAGCTTTCAGTTGGTCCTTCAGCAGATAAAACAGTTAACGGGCTTCGTTGGGCCATCCGAAAAGATGAGGGATTTTCATCCCCAACACTCTGCTTCTGATGACGAGCAATTCAATGTTGTTGCGGGGCGGCTGAAGGAGATGGGAGTTGGATTTCGCTCAGTCAGATGCACAGTAAAAAAGGTAACCTGGACACTTTTTTCTAAAAGAAATTGAAGACTAATTCCGCTAAGACTTGCAATGCTTTTTTAAGTTTCTGATGCTTCTCTAGAATTGGTTAATCTTCATGCTGAGCTACGTTCGTGTCTTTGGATACAATCAGTATTGATCATTGTGAATTTTTCTTAGCCTATGTCATTGATTTGTGAGTTGGAAATGATAGGTTCTTCAGAATTACTAATTGTCTGACCGAGAAACTAGAAGAGATGTAGTCTTTTGACAATGTCCCAAAGCAAGTGCAATATAGAGTGATCTTTATTATTATCCACTTAATTCTTAATGGCAAGTTACAATAGAAAACACATTGACTAGTTCGTTCCACTGAATTTGTTTTGTCCAATCAGACTGCTTCCCATGTTGCCACAGGTTTCTTTGGCTTCAAAAGGTCCTTTTCATCTTTGTTTATGTGCATATATGCACCGTTTTCTCTCAGGACTTGGGAATTTAGCTGTATTTTGATGTTTGCCTAACAAGTAAGTGATCATGGAGAGTCCTTGTTGGTTTTTGCTGGTTCTGTTGGGAACTTTTCTTATTTTTCATCTTGTTCAAGCTCAGGATCAACTAGGTATTCAAATCTATATGGTTGTATTTTTACATCTTGTGTCTCATTCGTCATCTTTTTTTTCGTAAAGCTACAGGTTTGATTTGCTATCTGTTGTCACTCTTCTTACCATTTAACTCTATCATGTCGCTTTCCAGGGTTTATCAGTTTGGATTGCGGGCTACCTGATACTAAACTGTCTCCTTATACGGAGCAATCAACCAGATTAAGGTTCTCATCGGATGCAAAGTTTATCAAGACTGGAAGTATTGGTAAAATCCAGGCAAGTCTTGAGAGTGACTACCTGGAGCCATACACGAGGTTGAGATACTTTCCAGATGGTACGCGGAACTGCTATAGCCTGAGGGTTGAGAAGGACATAAAATATTTGATCAGGGCAACATTCGTTTATGGGAACTACGATGGTTTAAACACCAACCCGCAGTTTGATCTGCATCTAGGCCCTAATCCATGGGCAACAATAGATTTGGAGAAAAAGGTGAATGGTACAGTGGCAGAGATCCTTCATATTGCAACATCAAAGTCCTTACAGATTTGTCTTGTTAAGATAGGGAAAACTACGCCTATAATTTCAGCCTTGGAACTACGGCCGTTGCTAAACAATACTTATGTGACTGTTTCTGGTTCCCTGAAGCTTTTCACTCGGGTTTATTTAAACAAGGCAGATGAATCTCTACGGTATGTCAGTGTCAACTTACTCTCTCTTTTTTTGTTCTCTTATATTTATCTTGTCAACTTAATGATGGTTCGCCTGATACACATTTCTGATGCTAGGATTATAACCGCCTGTCCCAGAGAAAGAAACCTAGAATCCTTTACTCAAATCAATGCTAATACAAACATTGTTCCATATAGGTACCCAGATGATATCTATGATCGCCGATGGTTCTCATTTTTCAAGACATCATGGAACCAGATTTCTACGACTCTCAGTGTCAGTAATAATAACTTTTGTCATCCCTCTAGAGCTGCACTAGCAAAGGCGGCTACACCTTCTAATTCCAGTGAACCATTGACAATTAGATGGCGCTCCGAAAATCCGGGGGACGTTTATTACTTTTACATCCACTTCGCGGAGTTACAAGATTTACAGACCAACAATACTCGGGAACTTCGCATGTTATGGAATGGATATAATACAACTGAAGATTTCACTCTGTTAAAGCTAGCAGTAATTACTCGTTATACTGTGTTTCCAATGACTTGCGATGAAGGGACATGTACTCTTCAGATAGAAAAATCCCTGAGATCAACTCTTCCTCCTATACTTAATGCTCTCGAGGTTTTTACAGTTATCCAGTTTCCACAGTTGGAGACAAATGAAAATGACGGTACGTTACTAAGTTTCAGTGTTATGCATTATGAATTTATGACCCATTCTTTTTGTAACACAATAGCGAACTATCTCATAATGTGATTTCTGATCACTTTTGAATTGATATTAGTGGTTGCTATAAAAAATATCGAAGCAACGTATGGATTGAGTAGAATTAATTGGCAAGGAAATGGAGATCCATGTGTCCCTCAAGAGTATGCATGGGATGGTTTGAACTGTAGCAACATCGATAAGTCTACACCACCAAGAATCACGTCCTTGTAAGTCGTAAGGTCACACACACACACACACTTCAAATTCTGTTAGTAATCATGTTCTGTGTGTATCACCAGAAACTTGTCCTCAAGTGGGTTAAATGGAACCATAGCAGCTGGCATTCAAAATCTTACGCAGCTAGAAAAACTGTAAGCATTTATGTCTATGGTTAAAAGTTGTTGTGTCTATGGAAATCAATTGGATGACCTTTCCCTTCTTTTGGTGCAAACTTCAGGGACTTGTCGAATAATAATCTGACTGGAGGGGTGCCGGAGTTTCTTGGCAACATGAAATCATTGTTGTTCATGTAAGTTTCTTCCAACATATTTCCTTAAGGCTTTTCAAATTCCACCATCGACATCTTCGTGTATGTATGAAGACTACTCTTTTTTGTGCAGAAACTTAAGCGGGAATGACCTTACTGGCCCAATTCCTCAATCTCTTCAAAGGAATGGACTAGCATTATTGTAAGAATTTTTCCGACATATTTTTGAACGTCTCTTAATACAATCCATAACCCCTTTGTGCATTTGATGTCTTTTCGTATCAAAAACAAATAACACTTGTATATTTGTAGTCTTAATGGAAACCCAAGGCTAATCCCCTCGGTTTCACCCACGTACCCATCTACAAAGAAATTCCCAGTCACAATTGTTGCATCAGTTGCTTCTGTGGCCATCCTCATTGCTGTTTTGGTCCTTTTTCTTGTTTTCAGAAAGAGAAAGTCGCGGAGTGTGAAAGGTAGTATCCAGGAGACCTCTCATCAAATAAAGGAACTTAAAAAACCTCATAACTGTTTTGTTGCCTTTCAGCTCTACTAACACCAAGAACCCAAACAACAAATGTTACATATGATAATTCAACTGAACCATCAATTGAAACGAAAAAGAGAAGGTTTACTTATTCAGAGGTGATGAGAATGACAAACAACTTCCAAAGAGTATTAGGAGAAGGTGGATTCGGTGTTGTCTGTCATGGTATTCTAAATGGATCCGAACAGGTAGCTGTTAAAGTGCTCTCTGAATCATCAAAACAAGGCTATAAGCAATTTAAAGCAGAGGTACACATATCACAAGCATTCTGAAAAATTTATGATCAATTGTAGCATCAGAAGCATATGGGTGTTGTGTTTTTTTCCATGGATGATTAGGTTGATCTTCTTTTGAGAGTTCACCATACAAATCTGGTAACACTCGTTGGATATTGCGATGAAGGAGATCACTTGGCTCTCATTTACGAGTTTCTGTCCAATGGAGACCTGAGACAACATCTATCCGGTAAACTTTGAAGTCAAAACTTTCTTGTGTATCATCACTCTTTTATTACCTGTAAGGTTTGGCAAGGATATAAAGATCTATAATACAGGAAAAGGCGTCATACCCGTTATCAACTGGCGCACTCGACTACGAATTGCTGTGGAGGCTGCGCTAGGTTAGTAGTTGTACTAAGCCAGACGATAGAACTAGAATGACTTCCCTTCTAGTTAATTAACACAGGATATGCTTTGAATAGGATTGGAATATTTACATTCTGGATGCACACCACCAATGGTTCATAGAGATGTCAAAACTACAAACATATTGTTGGACGAGCAGTTCAAGGCCAAGCTTGCTGATTTTGGGCTGTCGAGATCTTTTCCAGTTGGAGGTGATTCTCATGTTTCGACGATGATTGCTGGGACTCCAGGTTATCTTGATCCTGAGTAAGTACAATTAGTTACCATTAGAATGTGTTAAAAAATTTCCTTTGATTGTTCAATGGTTGAAGAGTGAGAAGTCGGCTCTTCTTGTAGATATTACCATACAAGTCGGCTGAGTGAGAAGAGTGATGTGTACAGCTTTGGGATTGTGTTATTAGAGGTGATGACAAACCAATTGGTGATTGACCAAACCCGCGAAAAGCCTCACATCACACAATGGGTGGGGTTTGAGCTTAATCAAGGAGATATTACTAGGATCATGGATCCAAACCTGCATGAAGATTACAATTCTCGTTCTGCTTGGAGAGCTCTTGAGCTGGCAATGTCATGCGCAAATCCTTCGTCAACAAGGCGACCAGACATGTCCCAAGTTGTTACCGAACTAAAAGAGTGTCTTATGTCTGAAAACTCGAGGGGAAATATAAATATGGACTCTCAGAGTTCTCCTGAAGTGAGCATGAGCTTTGACACTGGTATGTTTCCCAGGGCAAGATAGTTTGTGCTGCAAGGAATAACAACCATGCTGATACTTTAGCTATTGGATTTGACACAGCCATGTGAAAGTATGTAACATGAACTGGTCGTTTAAGCTTTGATCATCGACTTGTCAGGATCATATTCTTTGTTCCTTGGTGATGTTTGTTTCTTTGTATGTGTGTGACTGTGTGTTGACTCTTAAGTGCCACAAAGTGAAGTTCTCTCAAAATCGACTGATGTTACCAACTTACCAACACACACTCTGGATAATTAACATCATTGAGCTTTATAGTAGTGATTAATCTAACAGAAATTTCGAAGCAAAGAAAATGATCCCAAACAATAGATTCAGATGACTCTTCTGATGATGAGCGATTCTATGTTGTTCCGGGCCGGCTGAGAGAGATGGATTTGGATTAGGTAAACTGAACACGTTTTCTTATAGAAATCCAAGACCAATTCGGCTAAGACTTGCAATGCATTTTAAAATTTCTGAGCTCTAATGATGGGATCCTACTCCAGAACTGGTTCTTCGCGTTGACCTACGTCCGTGTCATTGGATATAATCAGTAATTATCATTGTGACCAAGTTCTTCTAAATTACTTATTGTCTGACAGAGAAACTAACAAAGATGTAAATGTCCCTAAGCAAGTGCATTAGAGTGATTTTTATTATTTTCCACTTAATTCTTAAGGGCGACTTGGCAAGTGACATTAAAAAATGAGAAATTCATTGACTCGTTCGCTTCACTTAATTTTGTTTTGCCCAATTAGACCTCTCCTCACGTTGCCGCAGGTTGGTTTGGCTTTAAAAATGTCTTTTCCATCTTTGTGTATTTGTATATATGCACCATTTCTCTCTCAGGACTTGGTTATTAACTTTTTAGTAGTGTTTTGATGCTTGCGTTAGAAGCAAGGAATTATGGAAAGTCGTTGGTTTTTGCTGGTTCTGTTAGGAACTTCCCCCATATTGCATCTTGTTCAAGCTCAGGATCAACTAGGTATTTAAATCTATATGGTTGTGTATATACATCTAGTGTCTTCTTTTTCGTCAAGTGACCTGTCTTCAAGTTGTGTATATGGTTGGTTCTCATTCTTTGGGCCATTGAATTTTGACCTCTTTCATGTCTCTTTCCAGGGTTCATCAGTTTGGATTGCGGGCTACCTGCTACGGAGCTGTCTCCTTATAGTGAGTCAAGAACTAGATTAAGGTACTCATCTGATGCAACTTTCATAAAGACTGGAGAAATTGGTAAAATCCAGGCAAATCTGGAGAGTGACTACATGGAGCCATACAGGAGGTTGAGATATTTTCCAGATGGGATGCGGAATTGCTATACTCTGAGGGTTGACAAGGGCATAAAATATGTGGTCAGGGCTACTTTTGTTTATGGAAATTATGATGGTTTAAACTCTTACCCGCAATTTGGCCTGCATCTCGGCCCTAATCCATGGGAAACAATAGATTTGAAAAAATGGGTGAATGGTACAATGGCGGAGATTTATCACATTCCGACATCGAACTCGTTGCAGATTTGTCTTGTTAAGATAGGGACGAGTACACCAATGATTTCAGCCTTGGAATTACGGCCAATGGGAAATGAGTCTTATATCATAGAGTCGGGATCCCTGAAGCTTTTCTCTCGGGTTTACTTCAAAAAGGCAGATGAATCTCTACGGTAAGTCAACATAATTACCGTTTCTTGCTCTGTTTCTATTCTAAACTGAGACGAAACAAATTGACAAAACATTTCATTTCTAAGATGTAAAGAAAGTCAATTTGGTATGAGTAAAGAGTATATTACCTGCCTAAAGAGAACCGTTTTTGTGCGTAGGTACCCGGAAGATATCTATGATCGCCGATGGGTTTCTTTTTTTAAGACATCTTGGACCCAGATTTCCACCAGCCTCAATGTAGACAATAGAAACGTAATTTTCCCACCAAAAGCTGTGCTTGTAAATGCTGCCACGCCTACCAATTCCAGTGAGCCATTGATGATTAGTTGGCGTTCCGATAATCCTAGCGACCAATATATCGTGTACAACCACTTTGCTGAGTTGCAAGATTTAGGTACCAATGATACCCGAGAATTTGACATGCTCTGGCGTGGATATAATGTTGGCCAAGGTCTCATACCTCTAAAGTTAAAGTTACATACTTGGCAGACCACGCTTCCATGGACTTGCGAAGAAGGGAAATGCGTAATTGAGTTGGTAAGAACTCCAAGATCAACTCTTCCGCCTATATTCAACGCTCTTGAAGTTTACACACTTATCTGGTTTCCACAATCGGAAACAAATGAAAATGACGGTATGTTAACTGAGTTTTAGCGTTGTGCTTTCGGCTATTTTCTGTAATGCGGTAGAGAAACATCTCATTTGCTAATTTTGACATCGTAAACTTCAATATTAGTGGTTGCTATAAAAAATATCAAAGCAACATATGGATTGAGTAGACCTAACTGGCAAGGAGACGCAGATCCATGCGTCCCCCAAGAATATGCATGGGACGGTTTGAACTGCACCAACATCGATGAGTCTTTACCACCAAGAATCACTTCCTTGTAAGTCGAAAGATCACACGCACACACACTTCAAAATCTGTTATATATAATCATGGTTTGTACATATTACTCAGAAACTTGTCTTCAAGCGGGTTAAATGGAACCATAGCAGCTGGCATTCAAAATCTTACACAGCTAGAAAAACTGTAAGTATTTTTATTGCTGTAGGTACGAAGGTTAAAATGTTGTTATGTATATGGAAATTAATTGAATGACCTTTTCTTTCTTGCTGCACAATCTTTAGCGACTTGTCGAATAATAATCTGACTGGAGAGGTGCCAGAGTTTCTAGGCAATATGAAATTGTTGTCATTCATGTAAGTTTCTCTCAACCTATTTTTTATTCAAACTTCACCATGGATCGTGTTCATGTATGTATCAAGATTGCTCTTTTTGTGCAGAAACTTAAGCCGGAACAATCTTAATGGTTCAATTCCTCAATCTCTTAAAAGGAAAGGACTAGAATTATTGTAAGAAACTTTCGCCAATAGTTTAAAACTCTTCTGTGCATTTGATGTCGTCCTTTCTTTAAATTAATCACACTTTTCTATTGTAGTCTTGAAGGAAATCCAAGGCTTTTCCCATCTGTTCCACCCCCGAAACCACCTAAGAAGAAGAAATTCCCAGTGATAATTGTGGCATCAGTTGCTTCTGTGGTCATCATCATTGTTGTGTTAATTATATTTCTTTTTCTTAGAAAGAAAAAGCCGTCTACTATGGAAGGTAAATTTCAGGAGATCTCTCATCAAAGTAATTAAGGAACTATATTTTTTTTTATAAATGTTGAATTGTTCACCTACAGCTCTACAAACACCAATTACTCCAACAACGAATGTTACATATGATAATTCACCTGAACCATCGATCATACCGAGAAAGAGAAGGTTTACTTACTCTGAAGTTATGAAAATGACGAACAACTTCCAAAGAGTATTAGGAGAAGGTGGATTCGGTGTTGTCTGTCACGGTATTCTGAATGGTTCAGAACAGGTAGCAGTTAAAGTGCTCTCCCAGTCATCTACTCAAGGCTATAAGCAATTCAAGGCAGAGGTATGCATATATATCATAATTCTTCAGAAAAAAGTTATCATGAGGAACTTTAGCATCAGTAACATATGAATTTTGTATTTTTTTTTTTCCATGGATGATGATTAGGTTGATCTTCTTCTTAGAGTTCACCATACAAATTTAGTAAGCCTCGTCGGATATTGCGATGAAGGAGATCACTTGTCTCTCATATACGAGTTTATGCCTAATGGAGACTTAAGACAACATCTATCTGGTAAAATTAAAACTAACACTTTCTGGTGATTCCACATGTATCATTACTCTGTTTATCAACATTATGGTTCATGTGGATATAAAGATATCTAATATACAGGAAAAGGCGTCAAACCCATAATCAACTGGCGCAGTCGGCTACGAATTGCTGTGGAGGCTGCACTAGGTTAGTGTTAAGCTAAAGAATAAAATTTAGAATGACTTCCTTTCTTGTGTATTAACATAGGATATCCTTTGAATAGGATTGGAATATTTACATTCTGGATGCACACCACCAATGGTTCATAGAGATGTCAAAACTACAAACATATTGTTGGACGAGCAGTTCAAGGCCAAGCTTGCTGATTTTGGGCTGTCGAGATCTTTCCCAATTGGAGGCGATTCTCATGTTTCGACGAAGATTGCTGGTACTCCTGGATACCTTGATCCCGAGTAAGTATAATTAGTTACCATTTCAATACTCTGAAGTTGTCCTTCTAGTATAACCATGTTCTTTTCTTTGTAGATATTACCATACAAGTCGTTTAGGTGAGAAGAGTGATGTGTACAGTTTTGGAATTGTCTTATTGGAGATTATCACAAACCAATCAGTGATTGACCAAACCCGCGAAAAGCCTCACATAGCACAATGGGTGGCGTTTGAGCTTAATCGAGGAGATATTACTAAGATTATGGATTTAAACCTACACGGAGATTATAGTTCTCGTTCAGCTTGGAGAGCTCTTGAGCTGGCAATGTCATGCGCAAATCCTTCTTCAACAAGAAGACCAAACATGTCACAAGTTGTTACTGAACTAAAAGAGTGTCTGGTATCTGAAAATTTGAGGGGAAATATGAATATGCACTCTCAAAGTTCTCCTGAAGTGAGCTTTGACACTGGGATGTTTCCCAGGGCAAGATAGTTTGTGGTGCAAGTAAAACCACAACTAGTGCCAATTACAGTACTTGGGTATAAGACTCAACAGGGTCGTGAAAAATATGTAACACAAACTTGTCAGTTCAGGTTCTCTATTATTTGGTAATGTTTTGTTTCTTTGTATGTTTGTTGACTCTTCAGTGCCACAAATTGAAGGAAACCCAAAGCTTTGTCTCTCTGATTCAACAAATCTTAATCGCCACTTTTACATTTATGCACATTTTTCTGAGATCCAAAAGTTGCATGCAAACTATTTCAGAGGATTCGACATTCTATATTCAATGGTAAACGATTATTAAATGACCCTCTTATTCCTCGAAGGTTAGGCATAACTACTTTTTTAATTCGGTCACCTAGAAGTTACGATGGAGGGAAATGCACTTTTCAGCTGATAAGAACCAACAGATACACTTCCGCCTCTAGTCAATGCTTTTGAAGTCTATACAGTTATTCAGATTCCCACAATCTGAATCCGATGAAAGCGATGGTATAAATGTGCCATTCTTTTCCAGGATATGCATATGAAGGTCATGTTTCCTTATTTTTGTATCAAAACCTTCTTTTGTCAGTGGGTACTATAAAAAATCATTGCAACCACGTATTCAATAAGTAGAATCACTTGGGGGTGGAACTCATTTCTTTATTCTCTACCGCTAATATCAAAGACTTGTCAAATAATAACTTGAGACAAGGTCTTTTTTTAACAAAAGCTTAAGCGGGAACAATCTTAATGGTTCAATTCATCAAGCTCTTCAAAGGGAAGTGGAAGAGCTCGTTTCCGCCGAGCTCTAAGAGTGTGTTCTACCGAGCTTCGAGAACGTCTTCTTCCGAGCTCTGGGAACGTCCTGATCTGGTGTTCGGTTCGGAGACTTTCGTGTAATTTAACCCTAAAGATTGAGCAAGAGATCTTTCGTATTAAGAGTTTAATCCGAGCTTTATTATAAGATTTTTTGTCCCCTTTTACAATACATCATGGTCCCTATTTATAACGTATGTAAGCTTAATGACTAAGGAACTTCAACAAATTTCTAATCTGGGCCGTGGGCCTGGGCCCGTGTAAATTGCGCCGAGCTCGGGATCTGCACCGACTCGGAGTGCTGGAGCTCGGTAGCGGTGACGTGTCATTCTCATGGAATGGGCTTGGGCCTGGTGCTCGGCCCATATCCATCAGTATTCCCCCCGAAAACGAGTCCAATCAGGGGAGTTAATGCTCGCGTGTTGGACTGAATGCTTTGGGTGGAGATCGAAGCGTCATGCTTACGTGTCATCTCACAAGTGGGCCGAGCTTCGGTGGCGTGCGAAAAGGTAGGAAAACCTAATGATGAGCTTGGGCTCCGTGCTTCTTTGCTTCTATAAATACTGCTTTCACCTCTTTCACTTTTTACTTCTGTTACTGCGCAAGAGGTATTTCTCCGAACTCCTTCTCTCTCTGATCTATTTCTTGTTCCGAGCTTCGTCTTGTTCCGAGCTTCATCTTGTTCCGAGCTTCATCTTGTTCCGAGCTCGTTAGTGTCATCCTGCAATCATGTCTGCGCCTGTTATTCCGATCCTAAGTTCCAGCTCTAGCTCTACCTCCGGCTCTTCCTCTAGCTCTCCGGAGGTGCCATTGGTGAAGAAAAGCCTTACTGCTCGGATGACGGAGGGCTCGTCTGCCCGGAGGAATATCCCGGGGATGGTCTCCGTGGAGCCCGTTGCAGTTGCTGGAGATCGCTCCGGAGGGGCTGCGGTGCCTGCTAAGGATGAGTTCGACGATCTGACAACGGGATGTCCTGTTCGTCCGACCATGGGGGGGAAGACGATCCTTCCTGAGCGCCGATCCCGAAAGCAAAGCTCGGAAGACGAGCAGGGAGAATCATCGGGCTCTTCCTCGAACTCTACGTCGGGCTCGTCCAGTACCAGCGGAACCCCCGCGGGCGTCGCAACCGGCTTCTATGACGATGCCGCGTTTCCGGACCCCGAACCCGATTTCGTTCCATACGGGGGGCCGACGAAATCGACTGACGACTCTCTCCATAGCATGCTTGCCGAGCTAGGGAAGCCAGAGGGAATTAAAATTCGGATCCCCGACGAGAGCCACCGACATTGGACCCCGACTCCCAAGTACATCTGTCTTCAGGAGTCCTTCTTTCGTCAATGCAAACTGAAGTTTCCGCTCCCGAGGCTTCTTCTGGAGTTCTTCTGGGCTCGGCGCTTGGCTTTTTCTCAAGTTACCGGAGTTTCCATCTTCATCTTGATAGAGCTGATGAGGATGAGTGCGGAGGTCGGAGTCCTTCTGACCCGGGAGCACCTTGACGAGCTGATCGGGGTTACTCGGTTGAAAGAGAAACCCGGAAGGTTT